>JAHQIW010000434.1:0-67081 GCA_019055375.1 Parelaphostrongylus tenuis
GGAGGCCACCGCGCGTCATTGTAAAGGCCAGATATGAATTCTATCACCTAAAACGAAGTTAAGAATTGAAGACGAATCATGGCGCATCCCTCAGGGAATGATCAACGCCGAGAGCTTTTTCCTTTCATACTTTATTAAAACTTTGGAAAACCAGCGTGGGGCTGTAGCCTGAAGTGTCAGCTTTCGAATGGTTATTGATACTCCTTCGAAAAGTTCCTCTCCCGCGGTAGAGGACGGTTTTCCATTCGTCCCCTAGTAATTGAATAGTACCGTTTGGTCTGATAAACACCTATCGATGTCAAACCCAGCTGTATTTAAATAAAAGGCAGCAAAGCGGTGGCATTCGAGATGTAGTGGTAGTACGCGCCCACGGTATAGGAGAAACACGGGTTCACCACCCGCCTGGAGTCAAACGTTCTGATACGACTCAACATTCCCAGATGGATAACTTTACCTATAATTGGAATGCAGATCAAATCAACAATAACTCAGTAAAACAAGGAATTGGCGTCTACCTGAAACTTCAAATTTTTATATTCCACTTGTTCAACATTGAATCCTATAGTGGGAATAGTAGTAACGACTTCTCCAACCTGAAATGGTATCTTATGAAAATGACAGGACAGCTATAATGCCACACTGAAAAGCTCCCACACCCAAGCAATCTCCCACACCCAAGCAACCCATGTTACCTGTAACCTGTAAAGAATCGTGGTTTTGCCTGCACCGTCCAAACCCAAGATGAGGATTCGCATTTCGCGTTGTCCAAAAAGACTACGAAAATAACTAAGCACTCCACCCATGATAAGATATAGAGCTGAAAGATACGATAACGCTACGTTCAGAAATTATCGTACTCTCGAAGATCTTCAACTCGAGGAAAAAACGAGCCTATATAACAAAAGATAAAGTCTGTCCATTGGTCCATTTTCGAATAAATCCTATTGACCCTTTAAGGACCATACAGTACGTTTCATACCAAAGCGTGCAACGTCAAATCCCACCCAGCCACTGTAAGAGCGGCGTCGCGTCTTGTGGGAAATCAGGCAGGCAGCCAGGCACAGAAATGAAGGTGCCGCCTACCATGACTACCGCGAAAGCGACGGCGCGACGCCGCCTGCCTACGAACAGTGGTCATGAAAGGGTCGACTCGACTTTACATACACTTGGTGATAAAGTTCTTCATTGGAGCTATTTGGTTCCAAAAGACCTAATTTCTAGAAACCTTGGCACTAATGGTTAGCAAATGTGAATCTTAACCTTTTGGTTTGCGACAGCGAGACTACACTAGTCTCATATGGCCGCGCGCGGCAAGCAGTCTGTAGTGGCGCGTGGTTGTGGTGCTGCTGGTCATCGCGAGGAGTGCCACTTCGATCCCCTACTACGACGCTTCACAGCGCATCTTTAGGTGTCGATTAGTGATTAGCATGGCAAAAAAAAAAAACGCTCAGTTGTTAACCCTTCCAAAACCGTGGGCCCGAGGCTTCTGCGTATCCGGCAACCCTGGACAGTCTGCTCCACCTTCCTTTCGTCTCTAACCCAGTCTGCCACTGTTAGACGCACAGCGTGTCATTGTTAGAAGCAGCAGCGTGCCATCGTTAGACGTAGCACGGTGAGAGCTAGAGATGCAGAGGAAGTGAGTTCACGGTCCCCAAAGGGTTAGCGATTCACGACTTCCTGGAAACATAGATTCATGAGGTAAAAACGCATGTTAACTCTATATCGCATTTCTTTCGACAATGCTGTAAAAGTCGGATTCCAAAACATTCTCTATAGTGTACGACTTTTAAAAGAAACTTATGTAGAAGTGGATGCAGTCAGTTTTGCGGTACCTGTGCGCTGGTTCCGTCGTTACGCTGTGGATCCACAAAACCCTATGAAGAAGTAGTGACTTTTGAGACAACCGAGCATCTTTTTTTCCACGCTACAATCACGTCTATAGAACCTTCTGTATTAATCGACATCAAAGAATAACACAGAAAATCCGCTGTGAAGCGTCATAGTAGAGGATTGAATCGGCAACCTTGCTCTCGATGGCCAGCAGCATCGCTTTTAACCACTCCACACTACGGACTGCTCGCCGCACGCGGCGAGGCGGGGTTAACGCCGTCTTCCTGTAGGACCTAAAGGGTTAAAGACTTATCCCACTTAGATGACGTAAGTTTGGTAAGAGTAGCAACAGTAGCAGTTCGATGGCTGACGTTTTGACAATTTCGCCTTCTTTGAAGCCTGAGCTGGTTAACCCTTTGAGGATCACCATTGATAAGCAAGCGGCGTCGCGCCATCACTTGCGCGGCACCACTTGCCTGACAGACCACTGACATGCGTGGCTAAAATATGATTGCAAGGCATATTGAAATTTGAGCTGTGTCTTAAAAACACTCGAAACGAAAGTTATGACATATTAGTCGATTTTACATATAACGCTGACTTCGATAAACTCATATGAGTCAAAGTAGTGATATGGCATGAGACCAATACAAAATCCTTTATATAGGAGTGAATCTTTCATTTTCTTTGCTTGATCGGACAACATACACATTCAACAAACGGATCTTTACCTATGCATAACATAACAACGATAACAACGGGCATAAAAACGGAAAGAGAGAACGAATTCCTTTGCTCACCATTCCATGAAAAAAAAACGATAAACCTCAGATATACAGCCGGACCATCTATACATTCGGTTTCTTTTTCGTTTTACCAAATTTTAGTTTGTTTTTGAACTTCTTCGGATTTATGCCATAGGCCTTGAGCCGACTGTCACTAACATTTATTTCATCAATAGTACGTGTCTGAAACTGAGTTCAATAAGTAACTGAGTCTATATAGTCTCTCAGAAAGCAACGGTACCTTCTTAGATGAAGAGTGAAGTTTATTCTTCTTCGACTTCTTCTTTCTAATTCGCACTTCATCTAGCGAAGACGATTTAAGTTTCGTCGATTCTTGACGACGGCACTCTTCACTCACGCTCTGTTCCTTTCCTACTAGATCTAACTCCTTCCTTCTGGCCTAAGAATAAGTACACAGTAAAAAATTATGTAACTATGGCTAAAACGTCGAACAAAAACGAACTGTTGAAGAAAGCAGTGAAAATTTTGACAAATGTAATCGACAAGATTTCGCAGAAACAGCGTTAGCAGAACAGCAGCCCGGTAGTGCAGCGGTTACCACGTGCCCCCTAGAAGGGTGAAACGTTGGTTCAACTCCCATCCGAGGATAAAGTTGGAGCCCTTACGTAATATCCTATTCAAACTCACAATTGATTTTAATCGTTTTCATTGGAGAATTATACATCCAGTAATGTAGAGTGATATGCAAGACTTCCAACCTCAGACGGGAATGGAACCCGTAATCCACCCTACCCGGAGAGCATGCTAACTACCTGCACTATCGAGCCTCCTGTTCTGCCACCACTTTTTCTGCCATACGAACAATCGTTCTGTCAGCAACCAACCGTCGACGGTCTGGCCCACTAAGCGCACATCGATATTTGTCCATTATATGGCGACAAAGAGCGCATGTGGCGCAGTGGTTAGAGGTGCCCTGCGTCGCACACGAGGTCAATGGTTCGATCTCGCGCTTATGGCTCACCAAGCCATCCATCCCTCCGGCGTCGGTGAATTGGTACCAGGCAGGTCTCATACTTGTCTGGGAGGATAATCAGCACTGACTCGGGTTCAGCGGGAGGCCACCGCGAGTCATTGTAAAGGCCAGATTGCATTCAATCACCTCAAACGAAGTTAAAAATTGAAGTCGAATGCATGGCGCATCCCTCAGGGATTGATCAACGCCGAGAGCTTTTTCCTTATTTTCATGGCGACAAATGAATATTCTGTCACACTGGTTAGACAGAAATTTTCCATAGGAGTGTTAGTAATCATCCGAAATGTTTCACCGACCACGGGTTTTTTTCTTATCTCGCTTATAATTCGCTGGAAAAAAACTTTCCTTGGAATTCTAGTACTCTTAGTAATTCACGGGCCGCAGGTGAAGAGAGAAGGGGCTGGCGCAATTATCCATCGATTTTTTCACATGAGAGTGCGATGTTTATCATTCAATTAGGAATCGCTTCCCCGCTTTGGAAGAAACTCCAGATTGAACGGACGACTCTGGTACTGCAAGATCTTATCTACTCGTTCATATGCTTTCCATGCTTTCAGTAAAGTAATAATTGAATCGCGCTGGATTTTACAGCGTTATAAAAGGGCCTTTTGAAAAAAACCAGCCACGTGCAGCTCTAGTCAGAGATCTTGGTTTTCGAATGACTACCAACACTCCTACTGAAAGTTCTTGTCCAGCGAAGGGAGTCGAGTATTCATTTGTCGCCATATAATGGACAAGAATTCACATATCATTATTGAACCCAGTTAAGCTAACAGACACTGGATTTATGTAATCAACAAGAAATCATCATTTAACCGCCCTTTTAGCCTACCACAGAACAGAAGCCCCGGTAGCACAGTTGATTCATGTATACCCTCGAAAGGATGAAATGCAAGTTCAACTCCCGCTTGAAACTCATAGTTTCGAGTGCCGCCCATTTCGTGGGATCTACAGTTTTGACCCATGCATCCTACACTATTCGGACTCATTACTCGTTTCCATTCAGGAATGATGAGTGATATGCAAAATCATGAATCGTAAGACGGGAGTTGAACTAGTATCTCATCTTTTCGAGGAGCGTACGCTAACCACTGCAGTACGGGAGCTCTTGTTCTGCTGCCACTATTGATGCGATACAGGGTGCCGCGCTTTCGTCTAAACCAAGCATATCTTTGACGGAGAATCAAAAAACAAACTTGAAATGCGGTCTCCTTCGTTTTGTTCTCAACTCCCATAACACACATTTGATCGCTCTCGTTATCCTTTGCTTGTTGTAGTGCCTGCATCTTACTCTTCTTTCTGTAAAACGTTACATAATCTGCAGGAAATTATTATATTACTGCTTCCTAGCAATAATATAATGTTATATATGGAAATAGACAACTTATTCTGATTAGTTGACGCGAGATTGGTAAAGTAGTCGTAGTAGTAATTCGGTTGACGTTTCGGCGACCCGCCTTCTTCAGAACTAGGACGTATGTAGTATTTGTCTCTCTCAATGATTCCGAGGATCTTACTTATATACTGCATGGGTCAGGATTAAGAAATTTTTTCATCCAGAAATAAATAATATATTTTTTAACCCAATCTAGGCAGTATATAAAAAAACTCCTCTGAATCATTCAGACAGACTAATAATACATAGGTCAAGGCTCTGAAGAAGGCGGGTCGCCGAAACGTCAGCCGAATTACTAGCACGACTACTTTACCAACCTCGCGTCAGCTAATCAAAATAAGTTTTCTCAATTTCCATATATCAATCAGTAATGCCGGGGTCTATAGAAAGTCGAAGTTTTTAATTGCTATAATGTTATAATAACATTTCCAAGGATGCTGAGTGGTACACAAAATATTCGACACAGGCGGAGGTCGAACCCGCCGAGCTTCACCCACATCGGATGGCTCGTGCTGCTACTACCACCGAGGCCACCGCCTTCCTACCGCTACCCTGGATCCTCGGATACGTAACATTCCTTGACAACCGGGACGTTCTACTACAATGTAATCGTCAATCAACTTCTATTCCCTCACCCTCCAAAATCAGTGCTGAAAATGCGCTGCTTCTTCTTTACGTCCGCGGCCTTCTTCTTGTACCGCTTTACTTCGATTAGATCTTCATGTTCAGTACGATAACCAGTAGCCTAAAATCACATCGTTACAAGGGTGAGAACACTGTAAAAACATGAGGAAACGTCCCGCACACACCTTTTTAATAGATGCCCAAGCATTGAGTTGCCGATCATCCGCTGACAGGATTTCGCCAACCGACAATCCAAAGTCGTTTGGCACAACTTGTCGGTACTTGAAACGAGTGAGCTGATCACCTCAAAAACTTTCAATAAGTCTCGATAAACCCTCTATGACCAAATAACACGGTTTCTAAGTATACCAATGATGTCTTCATAGTCAAGAGCATAATATTCATTAAAGTACTCTTCAAACGTCTTCTCGTTCGGATCGAATATCGGTTTCTTCTTGCGTAGGGCTTCCCACAGTTTACCATTACGCTTCCTCTTACGGCGAGAATCTAGAAGAATAAAGGGGCTCGTAAACATGAAATCTTCCAAAAAACAATTACAATTTGTTACAGTTCACCATTTTTTCTTTGTATCTTCGCTCTTTCGCCATTTTGTTCAACGGTGTCACATTCAGAAGTTGCCACACCTGCTTTATTGATGGCAGACGGGCCACAGAAGTTGTCATAGTCGCTACTATCACTTTCAAACTAAAACACTGGGTTCTTTGTGGTTAAGCGGAGACAAAAACGATCTCAGTTGCTGGTGCGAATTTTTCCTCAGAGTATCAGATTCATTCGAAAGCTGAGACTTCATGCTACAGGGTCACGTCGCCGGTTTTCGAAAAAGTCTTCTCTTGACGTTGCTACAGAAGGAGATGCAGACGCGC
Organism: Parelaphostrongylus tenuis; assembly: GCA_019055375.1. Classification (NCBI taxonomy): domain Eukaryota; kingdom Metazoa; phylum Nematoda; class Chromadorea; order Rhabditida; family Metastrongylidae; genus Parelaphostrongylus; species Parelaphostrongylus tenuis. The sequence continues at coordinate 6,514 of JAHQIW010000434.1, forward strand.
CTATTGCTCTCCGGACAGAGCCCTTTCTCTGGACTATTAGTAATCATTCAATAGCGCAATCGTGTCTTATTCCAACGCTGTGCTTGTATCTTAAAAAGACCTTCTCTGCAACACAGCAGGTAAGATAAATCGATTAGTAAGGGAGATCAAGAGGGTCTTTACTTAATTCATGTGCCTGTGCGGGAGGCGGTCCCGTGAACTGCTGAGGCGTTACTTCTCTACGCATTCATATGCCAGAAAAATCGATGATCATCGCGTCATCCAAAGTGGACGCCCTACGCGCGAGCACATGAATTGGCCAAGGACCCCCTTGGGCGCCCGTGCAAAATAAATTTATTTTACCTGCTACGTTCCGGAGAAACGGTCTTTTCATGATTTAAGCATAACGTTAGAATCGTAATGGATTACGCTATCAAATGAATACTGATCAACCAAAGACAAAGCTTTGTCCGGCGAGAACTATACGCGTCTGCAACGCAAGAATCTCCTTCTGTAGCGACGTCAAAAAAGGCTTTATTGAAAAGCGGCGACGAGGGACTGTAGCCTGAAGTCTCAGCCTTCCAATGATCACTAACACTCCTATGAAAAATTCCTCTAGCAAATGAGATCGGTTTAAAGCAGCACAAAGAGAGGAGAGAGAGAGAGAGAGAGAGAAGAGGGAGAGATAAAGGAAGAGGAAAAGAGAGCAATAATCGAACAACAAACGAGACGACGAACTTCATCCATATCACTGAATTCGGGCTTTTTGACATCCCCATCAGCCGTAGCGCCACCTTTTCCGTAATATTCCTCATTGAAAAGTTCCTAAAAAGCCAGAGAAACTAGTCCCAAAACCACACTTGAGGTATTCCCCTCGTTTTTGAAGAATTCATGATCAAAAGACAAACCGCCATCCGTTTGTCATATTCTCTTGGATCAAAGTCACCCGTCAGATCATCGACATTCAATTGAATATCGTCCCCAGCCATCTTTCTTAGTCGTTCCAGCTTTCGCTCAATTTCAGTCCTCATCACTTTCTTCATTTCACGGATTTCCTGACGAAAGCAAAAAGATGTGACATAAAGACAGGTATTCAGATCAAAGATGACTTATATTTATTTCTATATACCTGCTTCCTTTCGCGTTTTTCCTGCTCCTTCCTTTCTTTATATTCCTCTCTCTTTTCTTTTCTTTTTGTGTTATGCTTTCTCAACGAATCACCGACTGTTCTTGGATACTGCTTGATCTGAAATTTTTTAAAATGAACAGTTTGTGTAGGAAACATTCCCTAGACAGTCATTAAAATCTAAGGATTTAGAAAAATTTGAGATAGTTGCCCAGTGCATCAGCTCTAATGATCGTTATTTTTTAGGCCAGTGCAAGACAATATTAGAAGAATCTGTGCAATAAACACAGTCTCTGGTTCAATCCCGTGCCTCTAGCCAACCAAGCGCGAAGTCCAAATCCCTCCGCAAGCAGCAAATTGGGAACTATTAGGATGGTAAAGTACTCACTTGACAAGATCGGTGCAAAGCGGCCAGTCTCATCGTTTATTCCTTTGAATGACGTTTCTCTATCAGTAGAACAAATGATGGGGGCTGAGGTCAGTGTAGTTAGTTTATCCTATGTGCGGGGTTGATCCCACCAACACTCTCCGGCAATCACTCAACCAATGTTGCAGCCTGGCTACCCTCGAAATTGCAAAGAGATCTGCCCTAGCACTATTCTACGACGTTTCATGAAGAAGACGAAATCCTCATTCAAGCGATGAATGCGAGAAGACGGAGCGAATGCTAGAAGTAGTGGGTTCTGCATAACGACATGCGAAGACGAGTCGAATGAGATGATAAATAAAAAGAGGAACAAAAACGGGCGTCAGTAATGCAACGGGTTAAAGCACACGCTCCAGGAAAGAGTGAGATGCGGGTTCGAATCCCGCCTGACGCGAAGTTTTGTACATCACCTTCGATACTGAGTAAATCTGTGGCATCGTACCCCGCTAAAAGCCATTAAATGAAAATGATTCTAATTGATCATCCAATACACAATATCTGTCAGCGTGACTAGGTTCAATGTCGATACCGCCTACCTGGGCCGAGCCGTTGACGATTGGCTGGTGACAGACAGATGCGTTGTAACGTAAAAACAGTGATAGGAAAAACGGGCGTCATTAGTGCAGCGGGTTAAAGTACGCGCTCCTGGATGGAGTGAGATGCGGGAGTCCCGCCCAACGCGAAACTTTTGCACATCACTCTACATCACTGCATAAAAACGACCCATTCCCTCGTCACATCTACTGGGTGAACTCGCCGCTTGTTCCATTCAATCTATTTCCCTAGAGCTGACTGAGGATTTCGTCTTCTTAATGAATGTCATAGAATGCTGGTCGAGCCGAATCTTCTAAGTCTTGAAGTTAGCCGGTTTAAGTACTACTACCTTGCATCCATTATCCACAATGGCCTCCGGACCCTCCGTACATGGTTCCAGTTCTCGCTTGAGTATTTTATCGCCTTTTACATAGATGTAACTTGAAAATGATCGAGCCACTTCTCCCTTGAGTCCTCTGATGGCTGTGCTAGAGTGCTCCCATTTATATGGCCGGGAATGAAGAGCTCCCAAACAAGCCTAGTGCTACCTTCCCGATCCCGGCGAGATGAGAGGCTTGATGTGCCCGGCGCAAAATCGAACCAGTACTATGCTCTCGAGATTCACGGCATTATTGCACTGCCCTCCCCTCAGACCCGTCCCTCCGCTACCCATGGCTCCCTTCATGCAATTTAGGCTACCTATGAACTCTATTCAAAAACATTAGCGACAGATTTAAAATCTCTTAAAACTTTGATATGTATGAACGTACAAATTCCTGGTCAGGTTCCTCGAATCGAAAATTGTACTTGTGTTCAAAATTTCGTTGCATTTCGAGATCCTTCTCGTCTTCTTCTATTTCTTGGATATCGTCGAAAGTAACAATCCTGTATTTGGTAAACACTAAAGACACTGAATCAACAGTGGAATCAGGATAGAACTAATGGAGAAACTTGAACCTACTCGTCCTTTTCAGATGGAATAAAATCTCGGTTCACGAGGTAATCACGCAGAAACTTCTCCCCTTCATCGATTTCAGGATTTTTCCATGCCTAGAAAATGTCGAATAGTGATTGTCCCATTTGACTATAGTGAGCTCGTAATCTCTACCTTCTTGAGACCTCTTAGAAAGTCGTTGTCACCGACGTCTTCATCACCATGTGACTTCAGCCACGAATAAAAATCCTCCTCTTCCTTCTCCTAGTTTTTTTAAAAATAACAATAATAGAAGGCTGGAACAAGAAAATACTACAGACTAAAAACTCAAATATGTAATCAAAATATAGATATCTTCAACGAGAAGAACCTTTTCTTCAGCAGTTTTCACTTTTGCTATCAAGAACTCATCAGAGTTGTCATCATTGACCCCGGTCTCATGATTTTCAACTGCCCTACGAAGCCTGAAAATTTATAGAATACTAGAGGATTAAACTAAGAGAGTCTTAATACAAAATAAATAACACTTATAACACACTCATTCCGTATCCGCTCTTGTTCGTCAAAATAGTTGGGATCTTCCTGATGAACCTCCCCATCACTTTCGTCAATTTGGCTAAAAATCAGTGTCTAGTTCGTTATCAGAATGATATGTAAACAAATAAATAAACAAACATATAAACAATCATTAAGAAGATCTTCGCATCTTTATCCCTCCAAAAGCCAGAATAAGAATGGATCTAATCCACTTCAGAAATACTTAACCCTTTGAGGACCACATTTGATAGACGGGTGGCTTTCGCGGCACCACAGACAAGCAGGATTTGCATGTCTGTATATGTATGTCTGGCTACTTCCCTGCTTTCCCACAAGACGCAACGTCGCCAGAAGCTGAGTGAAATATGACGTCGCGTGGCTTAATACCAAGCGTATCACATTGTCCTAGAGGGTTAAAGATATTGCTTCCCTGAGGAAAAAAACCGCTTGGTATATGTCGGAAGAGATTTGTCTCTTTAGAACCCATATGGTCTTCTCAAAGTAAAAGAGAACATAAGTACCCAAATCGTGAGTTCACTAACCCTTCTTTCTCTAGTACTAATTTCCTTTCGTAATCCTTGAGGTACATGGGCGACTGTTGCTGTTTTTCCGAAGTTCTGCGACGAGCAGTCTTCTGCTGGACATCTGAATCCGTCCAAAAACGAGATTTTTCGTCGTAAATGGACTCATCGCCCTCTTTCAGAGCGCTGAGTGTTCTCAGAAAACGCATCTCATCCGCAGCGCTCCATTCCTGATCGAAGGGTAAGCATAGTAAAAACATTTAAAAGTGAAATGATCACAAATAAATTGTTAGGTCGTTCCATAAGTTTTGGCATTAGAGCAATAGATACCAAATTTACTGAGGAGAAGTAATTAGAATTACATGATTTTGGCATCGTTCAATTGTCGCATTGTCATGTGAACATTTTGCTATACAACTCGCCTATACTTTCTTCAGATGGAACTCTCCTGGGAACAATTCGCTGGCTAGTCATGCACGAATGGCGCGTAGGAGGAATGCTAGTGAAGCGGCGCAAGATTAGCAGAGCTTGGCGCGATGACACGCTTGGAGAAGAAAGGACTAGGAGGTAGTTTCGCGAAGTTCAAAACTGGTAAAGAACAGTCTAGAGGGATCAGCCGCGCTTGGACCATCCACAGGAAGCTCCATTAATCTTGCCCGCCGCTTCACTTCCATCTTCCCCTACGCGCCATTCGTGCATGAATAGCAAGCGAATTTGTTCCCAAAACAGCTCCATCCTGGAGCAAATACACGCAAGTTGTATAGCAAATTATTCACAAGAAAATGCGCAATTGAACGGTGCCAAAATCATGCAAATTCAATTACTTCTCCTTGATAAATTTGTCGTCTACTGCTTCAGTGTCAAAACTTATGGAACGACCGAATACTTACAATCTCTTCTTCACTAGAAGACGACTCATCGAATTGCGTCACCGTACTTATCCTTGACTGAAAATAAACCAGAATAACTAACTTGTGGGCTACAAGAGCTATAAGGGTTCTAAATCCTAGATAGGGAACGAACAGACATACTTTTCTGCAGCTCTTCTAAACGTCTCCAGTTGTCATATCTGTTCGCATAGCTCTTGTTTATGGCCAAAGTGTTGGTGTCCGCACCAGTTTCACCTTCACTATCCGAACTAAGCAGTTTCTTCTTAGTCATTTGAGCCCCAGAACTAGAAGAAACTTCAGAGAAGCCTTAAGATAGAATCACTACTCCCTCAAGGACATCCTCATATAATCCACCAAAGGAAAAGTGGGTCAACACTTTGCGGAGGGCGCGCATCGTCTTCAACGCACAACATTTTAGCGGTCTTTTTCCGGAGAGATCTTTTTTACTAGTGTATTAATAATTATTCGAAAGCTTGAATCTCGGCGATTTCAATGCTACTCCTCTTTTCTAAAGAGGACTTCCCAGTGCGCCGTAGTAATAAAAATTAGATTGTGTTTCACATTTGAATTGCTTTCTTGCACGGCTAGGGTTGAGGATGGCTTTGCATTGGACTGAACTTACACTCACTCGATAGCACAAATCTAGGTGATCCCGGAGCTAAACTGAGATTTGGAGAAGGTCGAGTACGCTGTAGGAATGAAAAGAATACGTTCCCGCTCGCAGTTTTTTCCCCACATAAGTATTCTATGGGAACAAAAAGTGTAAGGGAGTGTAGCGAAAACTGCGGAATACCAGAGTAATGCAGGAACCGCGACTTTCCCCCAAACTCAGGTAGAAATTCTTAATAACCCTTTCGGAACCGTGGACCCACCTCCTCTTCATTTCTGACCCCCAGGGTGGCAACGCTAAACGACTATTCCACCTCTCCTTCATCTCTAACCCCAGCGTGGGAAGCACTGAATGTATATTATTTCAATTGTATCATTACTTCTACTTTCCCACCTATAGCAACATATATTTCTACATATAAAATAATATAGGAAAGTAACAACAACAATACTATTGGAACAATACAATAGTACATCCAGTGCTTTCCCACGCTGGAGGTTAGAGATGCAGAAGAGGTGGAGCAGACCGTCCAGTGTTGTCATGTTGGGAGGGCTAAAGATGCAGAAGGGTTGGCATACAGTTCCAAAATGGTTAAATAACGGAAATTGCGCACAGCTTGCGGAAATCGACCACCGCCCATTCGCAAAGGGTTGAGGTTGGCCCACAATTGAATGTGTTAGCTTCACAGACGATGTTCTTCCTCAAATATCGGACAGTGATCAATCTGCTCAAGTACAACTCTAATCAGAGAAATACCGTAATATTTATTCACATGTTAGTACAGGAGAACGGATACAAACTAGTATTATGACGTCACTATGCATGCAAAATATTAAACAAAAGTCTTCAATAATAATCCATCCGATCAGGGGAACATCAATAGGGGAAACTGCATGACCAACCAAAATATGTTGGGATACAGTAAAATCTACAAAGCTATGGGTATGTACGCTTTAGAAAAGTATACTAAGAGACTTCCAGGATGGAAATTTACGAGAAGGTTTCACCACAGAAAAGCAAAATTACTGGAAGATTAAATTTCGATCACTTCTGTTCACTGGCTGGAGTCGCTGAAGAAACGTTATCCACCTTGGTCTGCTGGGTTTCTTGTCCCTGCTGTTGCTGTTGCTGCTGCTGTTTCTGTAGAGAGTGGATAGATACCTGAAAAACATTGGTTCCTAAGATGAACTATAGCTGTCCATTTAACCGCCTTTTTATAGAGCTTACTCATACAATAATAATTTGATAAGGACATAACATGTTTTGAGCCAATAAGGTCTAAGTGCTATACAGACGCCTGTTTCGTCCTACCGGGACTCATCAGTAGTAATACCGTCCTCGGTTCAGCCAATCCTCTGAGGCTATGCTCCTATATCAAGGAATCGACGCCGAGCAATAAATCACCGCAAGTCAGATGATAGAATTACCTGACAAAAGCGGTCGAATGGAGAGGTATGGCTCATTTCAAAAGCCACAAGCTCGACTGTCGGTCACCACAATATCACGTAATTCCATCACTGACTTGCGAAGACTTGTTGCTCGCTGTTGATTCCTTCATAGAGGAGTATAACCTGTGGGGATCGGCTGAACCGAGGACGGTGCTAATACTGATGAGACTCGGTAGGACGAAACAGGCATTTGTACACCACTTAGACCTTAATGGCACAAAACATGTCGTATCCTTATCGGAAAAACATTGGCTCAAGATTCTATTAACATAGTCACATGCCCACCTAGAAATAGTGAGTGATCTGAAAAACCTTCGACACCAAATGGGCGTCGAACCCTCGTTTCACTCATATCCGGCCGTGTGCCTAACGTTACATCACCGAGACCACCGCTTTGCTATCGATCCTTCACAGATTCTTTGTCATCTTCAAATTTTTCCCCTCGACACTCCCTCGCACAAAGGAAATGCTTTGAGAGAATTTGTGATCTTTTAAGAGCGAACACTGAGTTATCGGGTTGTAACTCGCGTGGAGCCGGGTTAAAAAACATACTGACTGAAACTGGAAGATGTAAAAGAAAAAAAACGTCTCTCCTGGTATAATGAACATGAACATGAAGAACTCATGTCAGATTCTCATCATTGAAATTCGTATCAGATACAACTCAAAGCGCAGCATGTATTAAAAGTCATACACGCTGACCCGGATAAATTGAATACCACATTGTCTGATGAAATAGCTTTGAGCCTGTCAAAGGATGGATATAGATAGCATCTTTAGTGGTATAGGACACGTTTCGGCGTTCTCGCAAGTCTCATCAGTGCCGCGTGCCATTTGGCTGACCCCTGCTATTACTGGCGATCAGCGAATGGGGTAGAATTCATCTCTCACCTTATAATGGACAAAAACCAAACATATATTTTAAAATATTGGATGGTATGCATGACATTCGACTCCAGACAGGAAATCAACCTGCGTTTCGTCACACGGGCATGCGTGCTACACTATACTACCGGGGCCACCGCTTCATTGCCACTCTTTCCTCGATATGTGCTATCGTAGCCGTCAGCAAGCAACCTGAGGTCAGATGTTTGCATCCACTCAATACTGCTAAATGTGAGTTTCTCAACTGTCACAAACACCACTACTCATCTCACCTATCTATTGATTTATAAATCACATAACGAATTCATCTAACTTCGCTCGTTCATGAATAGACATGGCCTTGACATTACCTACAGAGTAAAACCTTTATAAATTCAGTTGCACAAAACAAACCAAAAACCTACTCTTACTGAATCTCGGCATCATCAGAATGGAAATTATCCCAGGAGCTGTCCATCTTTATATAAAATATTGCGTGAGTAAATAAATATTATATTGCGTGAGATTCGTATCTGCTCCAAAAATGATGGCTAACGTTTCAGCAATTTCGCCTTCTCAGCTCTGCTTAACTGCTTATATGGAAAAGGTCACCGCTGTGTTATCGCACACTATGATTAAGCTTATTTGATCAATTTACTTGACCCGTACCTCAGCTCTATCTATGGCGCAAGTCCCATTACTTCCTGACATTCGATTCGCCTCCTCAGATTCACTGCTTGCTTGATAATTTCGTTTTTTCCATAAATGTCGTATAAAACTGGTCAAGCAGATATCCTTGCAGTCCCGAGGATAACCAGGATGGGCGTTCTTTGATCGATTACCGAGGGGAGGGATCATCCGCGGTTTCCAAAAAGTTTAGAGGCTTTGATGAGGTGAAATAGCCGAAACGTTAACCACCGTTGTTGAAGATGATACCAACCTCATTCCACTTTTATTTGAAAAATGACATCTTATGGAATGGTTTTCAATTGCACAACATCGACGAGAAGAGTTGTCGAATCCAATAAGCTCAAGGGCTCCTTCCACTCTCATTTCAATCATTCCCTAATCCCAAAGGCGATCGTCGTTGCCATTGAGGTCTTAGTGAAGTAGTCATTGTAAGCCATTCCGACACTCATGTACGTATCAAAACACCTCTATCAAATCGTTTTCGACAGCATACCCTTAACATGCCCTTATTCTGTACAGATACGCAAGTGATTATGCTCCCTTAAGAGATCAGATCGACGAGCCCGACTCCTCCGATATCTCGAAAACATAGCGACTTTTTCTTGAGCCAAACGAAGACGAGATAGCTCCTATTGTCATCACTTTTTGAAGCCACAAATTTTCTACAGTTCTAAGTCTAACGAAGACCTTTGCTTAGGAACTATGAGCTCTCTCACGTCATGTACACCGCGACATACCCAAAGCACTTCCATCACTGTTATAGGTCAAAACCCAAACACACTGAAAAATATACTCAAAAAGTCTGGATGTATTGTCTTCGTCCGAGTGCAAAGGATTTCCAATGTCAGGTCCAACAAATAAAAATAAATTGTATCAAACGAGCCAATTCCTTACAAAATTTCGCTTATTAATCATAAGATAGTTCTATTAGTGAAATGAAACTCAACACATCTGATAGAAAGGTTTGGAACAAGTCTGTCGAATAAATCTGACCTGATCGTATGCCGGTGGAGGTACACCGGATGGTTCAGAATGCTCAACCCAACCATCTAGGGGTACTTTCTTGACCGGAAGTGGACCTGCACTCGTTAGAGAAGTTGAACGATGACCGGTTACACAATCAGCCTGAAAATAGCAATATCAAAAGAACTGAATTTTTCTCATAACTATTCTTCGAATAAGCCTAAAGTAACTCATATCTCCCCGCCTACACGTGCTTAACTAGAGCAAAGAACAGAAACGTTTTGCCTCGATGCCACGTCAACTTTTCGTCTGGCACGCGGCGCGTTCGAACATTACGGAGATGGGGCTCCAATTACATTGCTGCACTTTTTTTTTTCATGATTTTTCCAACATTTATCGTCACTAAAGGGTGTCTCAATGTTAGTAAACTATAGAAGACTAATGAAGAGACTTCAACAAGGCTATTCGTTGCACAAACAACGCTAATGCTTCCCACTGGACAACAGAACTGTCTAATCATATGAGCTGTAAATTTACACCGGAACACGTACCCCGTACAGTAAACCGCACTAAGCCGGGACGCGGTGCGCATTCAGTTCCCCATATATGGGACACGCCTTACACAAAAGATTAACGAATTATAAGACTTTTTAAATGACTTGAAAACATATATGAAAACTAAAGTCGTGTTACCGAGATTTTCTTGTAGGCTGCTGAACGCATGACTCGGAAAAATATGACGGAAGCATACAGAGTCAGCAACAGAGCTCCAATTCCAAACACAATCATTATCCAGTAAAAAATGGACGGTGGATGATTGGACGAGGATTGATAGCGAAGCACTGGAATGCTAACGCCGATAAGATGCATAGAAGCGATAGCAAAAGCGAACAATTCTATACCTTTAATAGGACGGGCTGTATCCTCATCATTCTCTTCGTCACGAGTAAGAGGATGAGTAATAAGAATTGGTTCTCCATTGGTCAAGAAATTGCCGACCTCTGGACCTAAGAAAAGAGAGAGATACTAAGTGACGTAAAAAAGAACTAGAAACAACCTCCTAAAATAGTTGCTGGATCTACTGTCGAATATCAATTAATGACAGGCGCATGGTGCGCAGTGGTTAGAGATACCTTGCGACGTACACGTGGTCGATAATTCGATCCCGCATCCGAGGCTCGCTAAACTTTCCATCCTTCCGGGGTCTGCGAATTCGTATCAGATGTGTCTGCCAGGATACTAGCGCTGATTTGACACTTCAGTAGTCCACCGAGGACCATCATTGTAAAGGCCAGATTTGTTCCACCAACCTAGGAGGATGTCTGATGAAGTCGAATGCATGGCGCATCCCTCGAGGTACGACCAACGCTGACAACTCTATCATTTGATTGAGAGCTCACCAAAAATTATATAATCACAAGCTATACAAAGAAAACTTCTAGAAAAGCTCTCTCAATTCCACAGGGTAGTATTACGTAATCAATACGTTCGTAGAATCCCAGAATTGAGTGAACATCTTGCCTTCTAGAATGACTCGCGGTGGCCCACCAATATATGAAGTCAGTGCTTTTCTGCACTCAGACAGGTCTGATGCGAATTCACCGATCGGAAGGATGAAAGGCTCGGGTAGCCTTGAGCACGGGATCGAATTACCGACCACAGATTGATCGACCGTGTGTGTCACAGAGCACCTCTGACTATTGCGCCACACGTGCTCTACAAGGTCAATATTTCAAACAGAATGAGAAAGCTTGAACTATTCAGAGTTTGGTACAAGTATCCTGTCCGGAAACAAATGAAAAAGCGACCCCTTACGCTGGACAAGAACGTTCACAAGTGTGAGCAGTCATCTGAAAACGCAAATTTCTGACTACTACTCCGCTAAGTAGCCGTTTTTTAAAAACACCTTTCTATAACGGTGTAAAATCAAAAACAAGCGCGCGTTTTCACTCTCACTTTGCTGGAAGCACGAAAATCACATGAATGTGCAGAGAAAATCTGTAGTGACAGAGTCAGTTTGAAACCCCGGGCTGCCTACCTCTTCCCCCTTCACCAGCCCGTAGATAAGCCAAAAAGCAAATGCCCGCCTAGATGAGCTCAACCTTATTTTCCCGCCACACAGAAGCGAAAAGGTCTTTCCGAAAATTAAGTACAGCGTCTCGAATCACCGAAACTTACACTATCAAAAGGTGACCCATAGTTCCAGGGAGGAGTTCTGTCCTGCGAGAAATATGCGTGTATGGAACACAAATGTTTTCTATCTGCTGCAGCGTTATGCGAAGGCTATTTCGAAAAAGGAGCATGGTGCGCAGTAGCCAGAGACTTTGAGCTTTCGAACGATTACCAACATTCTTATGATGAGGGAATCTTATCCAGCGAAAGAGGTCGTTTCTTCATTTGCTCCCGGTGAACATACCTGCACACAGAATTCTTACCGATGTGGGCGAAGAAGTCATGTCCGCTTGGCCTCTCGGCGAAAGGCTGACTTTGACGTTGCATGTGACGACGGATTCCGTCAAAGAACTGTCTCGAAAATGCCGCTAACATTTCATTCATCTGCTGATGCATTCTCATCATACGATTCTGTGCTGATTCAATCATAGCGGTGTCACTACTGAATAATTCGAGTACAGCTTTTATGAAGAGTGAATTAAAACAAAGCAGTAAGTACCTGTAGTCCTTTCACAGACGAATTTCGATCCTCTTCACTCTGGGAATCGTGCTCAATTAGAGGATTCTTGATCACGGGAACGCGATTTATGTGACCGAGAATTCCTGAGAGTAATTGATCTACACTGGTGCCACCCATGTGCGGACCGCTATCTACAACCTCGTCGCCCTCTTTGCGAACAATTTCCACCACAGGCTTTTCATCATTGTTGTACTTCACAGACATCTATAATTAGGATATCATACAACAATACATCGTAACATAAAGGGAAAAATTTGCCACAACTAGCCACTAATATTTGGTTAAACCTCATTCGAAACCAACAAGTCCCGTGAACTCAGGACTTAGTCAACGAGGTACCGGAACTGTTCGTGAAAGGCTCTCTCCGACAAACGTAGGGACACGACAGTGATGAAAACGCGACTACCCATAGTGAAGCTGTCACACTCGGTGCATCCCCAGGAAATCATTTTAATCAGCATCCGACGTCATTTACGAAGAGGATCAAGTCCTCAGATGGAGGTTGAGCCCATGCACGTATCCCAAGGCCTTCGTGGAAGACAGATGAAGACAACAGACAGGAAATGCTGGCATTTGACGACTATGTAAAATACAACAGTTTTCATCATAATTATACCTTTATTTCGAGTGCTTTGTTTAGACCACGCTCACAATAGATCCTTTCGTTGTTATTTGAGCCAACTTACCATGTGGTCTGGTAAGGGCTCTTGCACAGCCCGATACACGTGTTTCGTCCTTACAGACTCGTCAGCTGGGCAGAACCCATCGTCCCTCGATCTTTTTATAGTCAGTTCTCGCGGGAGCTCTGCTCCCTTACAGAGAGTCAACGGAGACGAACGTTTTACACTCTATGTCAAGTGAAATTTTCACCTATCACAGAGTTTTCCTTTGACTGAATCACATCTCTCGATAATCCTAGTTTACAAATTTTCATGATTTATGAATGATTTGAGTGGGTAGAGGACAGATGAGATCACTGCCCTGTGCATAGATAAGAATTCATAAGTTGACCCTATAGGACGCGCATTCGCTCAGCAAATTCACAAAAATATATATTTGGTTGCCCAAAATGGAACGACGAGGGAGGCACAGTGATAGGAGATACGGTGCACCTGCACCAGGAAGCAAAGCGCTGGTTCAGTATCCCTATCAGCGCTCTCTTACAACTTACCAAAACACACATTAAAGGCCGCTTTAGCTCGGCTACCCCCGAGACAGCAAGGAGAATCGTTTCGACCACCATTCTAGGGCACATATACAGAAGTTGAAATGCTCAGCCAGAAGCCGAGGCAACACATTAAATGACCCTTGTGGAAGAAGAATGCCAACTAATTGACGAATCGAATGCAGAGAGTACTGGAATCCGCACAGTAAACCGCGAAGACAGGCCGTGTAAGATGAGTAAAATGAAAAAAAGGAATGCCAGTCTTATGGACGAACGTGACATGGTACTTTCTAAACAATTTTGACAAGAAAAACGGACCTTTACGTAAATTAAACAATCAAAACATACAAACAGGCTTCTAGTCATTGGCAGAGAGCACGCATATGAACAAGCAGCATGAGCCTCCGATTCATCGTCAGTTCCATTTTCTTGCTTGAATTCACTGTCACAACTCTTAAAACAATCAACGAATGCCATCGGTCCTTGAGTGATACCAGGACGTGCATCGCAACCTGTATTGCAGGCACTCTGAAATAGAGAATATCAACAAGAAGTCTTTACAGATGCACCCAATAATGCTGAGTGATGCTCAAAACTTTGACGTCAGGCGGGAATCGAACCCGCATTTCACTTTTTCTAAAGACGTGCTCAACCAAATGCACTACCGACGCCGGTTTTGCCACCATTCTTTCTACGCTTAACGCATCAATCCGTCAGTAACCAACAGTCAACGATTTCTCTGACAAGCCAATCGGCACTGATGACAGTCACGTTGACAGATATTAGACATAACTGATCGAGAAGAATTCTCTATTTGACCGATTTTCAGCAGTTGTATGTTTTTAGATATTCACCCGAAGATGCAGAGTGATGTGCAAAACTTTGACGTTAGGCGGGACTCGAACTCTATTTGACCACGTTCTTCAAGGCAGTGATACGTCATATTATAACCATAAATTCGATAAAGCTAAGTGATTTGGAAAACTCTGGAAGGAGTCGTATCCACGCTTCACCCTTCTCAGGGTGACCACTAACCACTGCACTACCGTGGCTACTGTGGCTTCTCTTCTGCCATCACTCTTTGCTACTGGGAATTGGGTTCAATTCCAACATGTGTTATCACCGTCAGAGCGCTGATGCCTCTGGCTGCTGATAGAATCGCTACCTTGTATCGCAAAAAGAGATGACAGGACAGGAGCTCCGGTACCGCAGTGGTTAGCAAGCGCCTCCGAAAAGTGTGAGACCCGGGTAAAACTTCGAACCAATGTTCAAAGTTTTGCACTGACTCAAAATTATTGCATAAATATGATCCACACAGGCGTTGATCAACTTGGGTGACTTCATGGTAACTTCAATAACCACGTTCTGACGGGGAGCGAACAAATTGACTTTCCAAATTAATGAATCCTCTCAATACAAAGAGGAATCCGAGATAAAAAAGGTACTGGTCAGAAGAAATAACTCTGGAATAGAGCGAAAATATATTATCTGCAAAATCTTCATTATTAAACAGCTCTTACAGCAGTGTCATGATGTTATAATTATACATCAAAGGTTGCTCAGTGAGATTTAAACATTCAACCCCAGCAGAGATTGAACCCAAGTCTCACCTATATCTGGGATGCGCGCTACACTACGTCACCAAAGCCTCTCAAAAGACTCCGCAGCCTAACAGTCCTTCTTCGAAGTGCAAACATTCCTACTGATTGACTGAAACAACTTTGAATTGCTCTCCCTGTGTCATCACGATCAGGTAGGCCATTGAGATATCAGAATCAAAATCCCCTTGGTCATGACGAATTCATTCTAGTTTTCACACTGTAATATAAAACAGTATGTAGATCCCGGAAGAGTGGCCCAAAGTGAGAAGAGAAATATTTGTACCGGAAAGTCATCTCAGAGTAAACCTACGTCACTTCAGAGAAAAAAAAAAACCAGGAGCATGTCTGCAAACTTTACAGCGACCCTCAAAAATCCGCCACTGGCTCCGTGACAACCAGGAAATGGCCGGGACATGTGCGTTAGCAAGCTTGTTTTCAACGAACCTCAAGGATCCGTAATTGCCTCCTTCACGACTCGGGGATCTCCGAGCACAATCATGGTGGTATTCAAGGAGGAGAATAATAAGCCAGTTAGCGAAACCATCGCACTCAAATGATAGTTGGACAACTGCTTGGGTTCTTAGATCAAAACATAATATTAGTAAAAAATATTTGGCATTCTACCATTGAGGGTGGAGTAGCGGAGTTGTTACGATGCACTGTACCAAGCACTAAAGTAACAAGAAGGGGCTGGTTCGATTCCCTTTTCCAATATCATCTTATAACCAATTAACGAACGCCTTAGCGAACGTCTTAGCTCAGCTAATTTGAAGACTGCAATAGTCTCGACCGTGTTCTATCACATTCATAAAGAAGACGATCCTTGAGCAACAGCCGAAGGAACGCGTGTAGTGTTCGAAGAGCTTTGTGAAGGCAAATGCCAAAATCCGAATCGAATGCAAGCTGCGCTGGGATCGGCACAGTTAAATGCGATGACGGGTGATGTGGAATGGAAAGATAATTCCCGAAAGGGCGGTCTAAGACGAAAAATTCAGATTTCCACCCGCGAAATCATCCTGAAATTGCCCAAACTATTGTTACCTATGGGCACCCAAACTATCTTGGCCTTTTGGCATTTCTATAGAGAAAAAACCTGGAGCACATCGGTGGGGAAGGATGTCCTGGACACATTCATGGTGTGCTTCACGAAAAATATTAAAGATTGATGAAAAAATATCTCGTAGACCACATCTAAGCGCAATATTTATCGGCATAGATTGGATCGATGCCGATATGACTTGCAAGGCCAGACCGTCGACGGTTGCATGCTGACATATTGATGCGATGTAGCGTAGAGTGATGACAAAACGGGCGTTAATAGTGTAATGGGTTAGAACACGCGCCCCTGGATTAGGCTGAGAAACGCGTTCGAGTTCAGGCTCACGTCAAATTTTTGCACATCAGTCAACATTAATGGATATATTTGCAACATTCTATTACCACTAAAAAGCGATTAAATAAAATTGAAATTCTTTCTGGAAAATATTAGATCGTCCATAAGTTTTGAAACTGATGAGTTAAACACCAAATTCATTAACCAAATGCAATCGAAACTGCATGATTTTGGTATCGATCAACTGAGCATTTTCTCGCGAACATTTTGGCATACATGCTGCCTATATTTGCTTCAAGATAGAGCTATCTTGGGAACGAATTCGCTTGCTACTCATGCAGGAATGGCGCGCAGATGGAAAGGGCCTGTGAAGCGGCGCACAAGATCAATGGAGTTTCATGTAGAAGCCCCGATAACGACTGAATCGCCAGACTGTTCTCTCCGGCTCTCAACTTCACCAACCGCTTCCTAGCCGTCCTTTCTGCAACCGTATCACCGCCCCAAGCTCCACTAATCTTGCGCGCCGCTTAACTAGCATGGTTCCCCTCCGCGCCATTCGTGCATGAGTGGCAGGTGAAATTGTTCTCATGGACAGCTCCATCTCTAAGCAAGTATAGGCAAATTGTATACCAAAATGTTCGCGAGAAAATGCTCAGTTGAACGACACCAAAATCATGCAATTTTGATTATTTCTGGTTAATAAATCTGGGGTTTATTGCTCCAGTGCCAGAACTTTTGGAATGATCTAATAATAGCCCACTCAAATGAGCGTCGTACATTGACCATGTCTATTCCTAAAGATATTCTATTATAAAAATATCTAGAAGACACCTTGAGCCTTACCCTAATGTCAGCTTCACCATACTTTTCTGCACATCTCTTTCCACAGAGCGTTTTATCGTCGGCGAAGGCTATCGCTATGAGAAGAGGAAGAAGAGCGATCATGACCGCCCTCATATTGTCTGAAGTCCACCGACAGACACAATGACTTCAGTCGATCTGAAATGAGATCAGATAGCGTCGATAGTAGATGACAACCAAAAGGCTTCGGATATCCGCAAATACTCAAAAGAAAGCCGAAAAAAACAAAGAACATCAATTATATCCCTCAAAGGACCAAACGGCATCTTACATGCCGTGTTGCGCGCGCGACGTCAAATCTAACTCAAGTACTGGAGTGGCGGCGTCGCGTCTCGTGAGAAACCAGGCGCATCTCATGGGAAAGCGGCGGCGCGACACCGCCTGCCCGACAACACTGGCCCTCAACGGGATCAAAAGAGGGTTTATGAAGCGGATTAAAAAAAGAGTTCTTTTCGGTTATGAGGGGCAAATGAAAAACCGAGCTCATTCGTTGGATAGAAACTTTTTAATGGGAAAGTTAGCAACCTTTCGAAAGCTGAGATTTCTGGCTACAACCCCATGTCGCCGGCTTTTGAAAAGTCTTTTTTGACGTTGCTACAGAAGGAGATATCTTGCGCTGCAGACGCGCATATTTTTCGCTGGACAGAGCTCGTCCTTTGAAGTATTTGTAAACATCCGATAGCGTAATGGCAGCTGATTTCATCGCTGTGCTTATATCCTGAAAAGACCGTTTCTCTGCAACGCAGCAGGTGAAATAAACCGAAATCCCGTCCGCGATCAAGAGGACCTTTGGCCAATTCACGTGCCTGTACACGAGGCGACCACGTGAACTGGTGACGTGGTACTTCTCTACGCGTTCCTCTGCCCGAAAAATTGATGGTCATCGCGTCATCGGACACGGTTATCTCACGTGCCGGGCACGTGAATTGGCTGAAGACCATCTTGCTCAATAAGGCGAATTCAATCTATTTTGCCTGCTGCGTTGCAGAGAAACGGTCTTTTCCGGATATAAATACAGTGTTGGAATCAGCAATGGTTACGCCATTGACTGATTACTAATAATTCAAAGAAAGAGCTCTGTCCGGCGAGAAACACGCACGTCTGAGTCATGGTTTTATGTGGATTTTACAGCGTTATAAAGGGGGTGTTTTGAAAAAACGGCGACGTGCGGCTGTAGCCTGAAGTCTCAACTTTCGAATGGTCACTAACACTCCTATGAAAAATTCCTGTCCAGCGAATGGGGTCGGAAGGAAAACAAGAATGAAGGAGTGTCGAAAACTCTAAGCAGATCGCGGAGGATCACGCGAATAGCAAGCAGAGATCTTCTCGATAGAACTTTAGCGATCAACAAAATCATGCCTAGAGAGACAACAACAACAACAAGTAAACAACAACAACAAGTAAACAACAACAATAAGTAAACAACAACAACAACAAGTAAACAACAACAACAACAAATAAACATCAACAACAAGTAAACAACAACAAATAAACAACAGCAACAGCAAGTAAACACAACATCCAGCTAGACCACCACCGCCATGGACGGAGGGAGGAGATGTCGCGACCCGGAAACGCCTGGAAGAACGTGCTGGATGGCGCACGCACGAGTTGTGAAGAGACACAAGAAGAAGGTGACCACCAAAAATCCATAAACGCAGTGGTTACATTCACTGATTTATGCAAATATGAGAAACTGGCTAGCCACGAAATGAACAAACTCATCGATCGATAAAGAATAGAAGCTCTAGAGCTCGATAGAAGTAGCTCTAGGGCTTCAGAGCTTCGTTAGAGCCACTAGATTATGCAGAAATGTAGAAATAAACCTTATTCTGAAACGGACGATATTGGGGATCGATACCAATCGATAACGATCAACAAAGGGACACGCGGCCGAGTCGAACCGAAATCGAACAACGCCGATCGGCCGATCGCCCCGGCGGCGATGTGAATAAGCGTGTATACGCTTATCGGAGAGGGGAGGGGTGTGCGTGTATGCGTGTGTATATTCTGTGTGCACATCAGTGTACACGCATACACGTTCCCATACGTGTACACACAGTGTCTGTCTGTCTGTCTGTCAGTCTGTTGGTATCATCGGAAACGAACGATGCGGTCGGCGGACGGCGGACGGACGGAGACCGAATGACGGACCGCCCAGATGGCGAGGTGGTTGTGATGCATGTGAGAAAGTGGAGCGCATTTGCAGAGGAATCAATACCATGCGGCGGCGGTGGCGCCTCGCTGGCGCAAACACACTCGCCCGGTCGAATTCGCCTGGATTTCGGCCATGAGCCCTACCGTAGCCCTGTGACGTCACGCGTAGATCAAAGACGCCCACGCAGTCTGTGATCTGCGCCCTCTTCTCTGTTAGCTATGCAAATATGGCCCCGGCAATTATTTTTCTTGCTGTAATATTAGCAAAAAGGTTCTTTCTGGCGATAAGAGATCAAATGAAAACCAATCTCATCGCGCTGGACAGGAACTTCTCATAGGAGTGTTAGTATTCATTCGAATGCTGAGATTTCTAGCTACAGCTCCACGTCACCGGTTTTTAAAAAACACCTTTCAATAGCTGTTAAAATCCACACAAATCTATTTGTGATACGCGCATCATTCTCGTCAGACATAGCCCTTTCTTTGGACTATTGACCTCCTAGGGACGGCAATTGATCGATCGCGCAGGGCATCTCGCAAAAGGCGCGCGCGATTTCCGTTATTAAATTACGGTTTTTCATTTATTTAGGAAATAAACTCTTAGGTTTTTTTGTGTTACTCTGATACTCCATGATTTCCTCTACATGTTCATGCGTTTTTTTGTGCATACACAACTTTCCTACACGATAAAAAATGAGTGCGAAACGTAATCTTCTTTTCGCTCTTGCGGCGTTCTATGAAAACCTTTCAAAAAAACGATTGAATTGTCGAAATCCTCGAGATTTGGGCTATCGAATGACCAGTAAGATTTTGGCGAAAAAACCATATACAAGCTTCAGCCGAGCAAATGAATCAGACTGAGTGTCAAAGATGATTTTATTTTCGCTGCGACAACGTAATTAGAAGGCTTTTCCATAGATCGAACATACTGTAGAACTCGAAAAAATTTAAGCTCTCGAATAGTCATCAAGAGTCTAAGGGAAAAGTTTTGTTCATCGAGAAAGACCTTCATATCGTGTACCTCAGCAGGTACACGTCGTCCTTCAGGGGTTAATAATGTTTCGATAGGATAATCGTTGAACTCAGCTTTTCCCACCTGCTGCGTTGCAGAGAAATGCTCTTTTCAGGATATAAGCACAGGGTTGGAATCAGCAACGATTGCGCTATCGAATGATTGCCAATAGTTCAAGAAAGAGCTCTGTTCGGTGAGAAATATACGCGCCTTCAACGCAAGAAATCTCCTTTTGTGGCATCGTCAAAAAAAGGCTTTTTCGAAAACCGACGATGTGGGGCTGTAGCCTGAAGTTCCAGCATCCGAATGGTTACTAACACTCCTATGAAAATTTTCTGTCCAACGAATGAGGTCGGTTTTTCGTTTGTCACCTTATAAACAGGAAGAACCTGCAATAATCAAGAAATGCAGATTCTTTTTTTTTCCGAAACTGCGTCAAAAACGCTATTTACTTTATACGTTTTAATATACAAAATATCTTACATGATGGTTTCTATGGAAATTTGAAGAAGACGACTTTTGCACTCGAAAAATGCTGTTTACGGGAACTTTACTTTGCAGATTTATTAACCAAAAGTAATTAAAATTCCATAGTTTTGGTATCATTGAATTGCGCATTTTCCTGTGTGAACATTTTGGAATACAACTTGTCTATATAAATCCAAGATTCCTTACGTTTTTACTGCTTTTTCCCAGCGTTATGTGGTTACAAATAAACCTGAAAGAATTGAGTGTTGGGCAAAAATTCCACTTCAGGTGGGAGTTGAACCCGTGTTTTTACCCATGCGGGGGACGCATACTACCACTACGCCAGCGGAACCACCGCTTACCCAGCCCTCATTCTTCATATCTCTCTATCTTGGCTATCACCCGCCAACCTTATGGATTATGGTGTTCATGCCCCGGTACGTGATGCGCTTCAACGACAACCGATGCACGAGAGCCGTTACTGACTGGATTCCTGGGGGCATCAGGCGCTCTACAGGAAGACCACCGACCCCGATGGTCCAGTTTTTTTCACAATAGGCGTGGGAGAAAAATATGTTGCTCAGCGAATCCCTAGAGCGAGGAGGACCCACTGGGCTACTCTTGCACGCGATAGGAAAAAATGGAAGTGTTGCTGATATCCCGCTCGAGTCACTCGACTATCAACGGGATGACAGGTGATGCAGGTGATGGGTGCAGCGCAGGTTCAACTCCCGTCTGAGGTTAAACTTTTGCTCATTAATCAATGCTCTTAGGTATAGTTGAAACATGCCTAGAAGTGATTTAAGAGGACCTGGCGTGGGAACATTGTTCACTTTCTACTCTTGCATGAATGGCACGTAGAGGACTGATGCTAGTGAAGCGGCATGTAAGATAATTGGAGCATGGAGCGAGCTTCATCCTAAAGCATGTACAGGCAACTTTTATACCAAAGTGTTCGCAAGAAAATGCGCAGTTAAACGGTACTGAGGTGGTGCAATTGTTTTATTGCAAAAATCATATCAAAGAGATCAAACGGCACGAACTTTGCAATTTTGTTGCATGACAACGCTCGATTCCTTGTCACAAACGCTGATCGAAAAGTCTTGAAAGAGTTGAACTGAGAGGTTTTAGGTGATGGACCCTTACACGACTTACTCTTCCGACATTGCACCATCAGATTACCACTTGAAATTACCAAATCAAACTACAAATTGGCAAATTTTGAAGAAAATTGAGGTTTTTTGGTACAAAAATCGTCAATTTCAAAGCTCTATTGTAGCCATGATTTAAAATACTTTGTCACTAAAAAACACAGATAAATAGCGTTTTTAACGCACTATCAAACAAAGGAAAGAATTTGCACATTCTTATTTTTATTATTATTACAGCACAAACAAGAACGGCGGAGTCGTATTTGTACACCTAATAAAGTAGATGATCCCGCCGTCCTATCAGCCGCTTCTCACTCAGATTAAGAAATAGTGAAATTTCGTTATCCGAAGGTTCAGCTAGAGGTAGATCACGGGAAGAAAAGCGAAGTCCTACGTATTGATCAATGTTGAGTGATATGCAAAAGTCTGAGCTTCAGACAGGAGCCGAACCCGCGTCTCATCCATTCTGAGCTGGCGTGCTAACTCTGCTCTACCGGGGCTTCTAATTTGTTATCACTAAGAAATCTGTGACTTCCTTTCGTCCACCAAATCACCGAGATTATTAGAGTAATATGCAAAATATACGACCTCACGCCGGAGTGGAACCCGTGTTCACCCATACCGAAGGCGCATGCCATCCAATAAGGCCGAGGTCACCGCCTCTGCTACCACTTTTTCTTCGATATGAACTAACTTCATGACCGGGCTGCTTTCGCTGGACAGAGCCTTCCTCTAGGCATTCAGTGATTACTCGATAGCGTAAATCGCGGCGAATACAACATTTTGCTTGGTTTTTCGAAGAAGCCTACTCCGTGCGCAGTAGCAGCGAAAAAATTCTGTCTTACAGTCTCTTCTTTGTTCGCTTAGCTAAGCTCTGTGGATGGATTTTCAACAAATGCTCAGCAGTTATTCGATAGCATAAGTCCTTACGATTCTGCAGATCTGTTTCGTTTTCGGAAAGTCTCAAGTTTTTCTCCATCGATTGCTGTAAGAGTGAAAAGAAAACTACGTTTCACTTGGGGAGTTTTTTTTGTACATAAAAGATATATATGCATCAAAAGTATACTAGCATATGGATAAAATCGTGTTGTATAAATATCTGAGGTATCTAAGAACTTATTTCTGGAAAGAGAAAAAATCTCTGAATAAATTACGAAAATCGCGTCCTATTGAATCGCGGTACACGCGGCGATCTCGACCACCTCTTTGAAAGGGTGCGATCTTCATTATTCATTAAGAACTTTCTTCCTCCGTTTCAGGGTGATTTCTAAGTTCTTTTTCAGTGTAGAGAAAACCTTGTTCTACTATTCTACAGATCAGGGCTTTTTTCACTTTGTGCTACGAAATAAAACCTGCTTTGAAGCTTACGGAGCGCGCTACACTACATCAGGTGCGAAACGTAGTCTTTTTTACGCTCTTATAGCTTAAAGTCTTCTCAGAACTTAAGTTCAGTTGTAGAAGCACCAAGACTTTTGCCATGAAATAAATATGAAACCATTGTTTGAAAATTCGGCTAAAAGTCAGGCACACACCAAACCGAGGAGAAAATGGGGCGCCTAGGCTAGGACGTAATTTTCTCTTCGTCGTTGCTTCAGAGCAACAACAAGCTCGATATCAGAATCGCCGTTCATAAAAATATCAAAATGACACATTAAAATTTGGCAAAGAACTCTGTTTAGCGAAAAAAGCAAGCAAACATGAGTGCGAACATGCACTTCGGAGGCAGAACGTAATTTTTTCCTGATTGGTAGATCGCAGCAAAGCAATCCATTATACAAAAACAAGGCCCAATATTAGAATCGCAGTTTTTCAACTGTTGATTGATTACTAAAGTCTAGTGAAAAATCTCTGTTTGACGAGAAACCACGAAAAGGCCACTGTACCATTTTTGATAACTTGGTTTCACAAAGGGTTAACTAGGTGTGATCGGGTAGCCAAATATCGGCATTACACTCAATAAGACTATAGGATATTTATGATGCATACAGGTTTCTTTATTTTGCGCTGTAACTCATGTCGAAGAAAACATGGTAGCAAAGCGATGCCTCGCTAGGTGTAGTGATAGCACACACCTTTAGGTATGGATGAAACGAGTATTCAGCGTTGGGACGACTGTTTTCCATACCACTCAACATTCATAGGTGTTTTTTTTTTCTCTAATCTTAATAAAGCACTCGAAGGAAAGGTACAATATGATTAAAAAATACCAGCCAGCTAGCAATCGAGTGCGAAAACACTCTGTGTTGGGGGAATGTTTCACCTGACATAGAGTGTAAAGCGTAGGTCGTCGATAACTATATATAAGGAGTGTGACGGCTCGCGAGAGGAACTGACTATGAAAAGATCGACAGACGACGGGTTCTGCCCGGCTGATGAGTCTGTAAGGACGAAACACGTGTCTCGGGCTGTAACAAGAGCCCTTACCAGACCACATGACATGTTGGCTCAAATAATAATGAAAGGATCTATTGCAATTTGAGCGTGGTCTTAATAAAGCACTCGAAGGAAAGGTACAATATGATAAAAATACCAGCCAGCTAGCAATCGAGTGCGAAAACACTCTGTGTTGGGGGAATGTTTCACCTGACATAGAGTGTAAAGCGTAGGTCGTCGATAACTATATATAAGGAGTGTGACGCTCGCGAGAGAACTGACTATGAAAGAGATCGACAGACGACGGGTTCTGCCCGGCTTGATGAGTCTGTAAGGACGAAACACGTGTCTCGGGCTGTACAAGAGCCCTTACCAGACCACATGACATGTTGGCTCAAATAATAATGAAAGGATCTATTGCAATTTGAGCGTGGTCTTAATAAAGCACTCGAAGGAAAGGTATTCATAAGTGTATTAATCATATCCGTTATCACTCTTTTTGCGATAGAACGTCTGCTAGCAACCGATCGTGATCATTAACTCAGATTCACAATTGTTGACGTAGCGAGACGATATGAAAACGTCTTTGAAGCACATAGCGTCTACGAACAGTAGTAGCAAGTTAATCAAAGTTATCAAAATAGAGTCAAGCACTAACTAAATCTTGGAAGGTGCTAAATAAGATGCTGATCATGGAAGGAAAAGGAAGGAGACGGATCGACAAACATTTAGGAAGTCGTGTCGTGCGGGCTACGTGGTCTACAGATGTTTGGTTGGTTGCAGACGTCAAAGAATACTCGTCCATTATTCAAACGCAAATCTGCCGGTTTATGTGAGAACAGTGTTGATTTTCCAAGAGTTGAAGAATTACACCACTGTAATTCTTACATATCTATATTTTTGTAATATATGTCTCAAATCTTTCATCTATTGCAGGTGCTTCTTACCAGTGCTTCTCGAAATCGTTCGGTAGTAGAGGTATAAGAGGCGTTGGTGTTTTCGTCAAGTCGAGTTTGACGATGAACACCGTGTTTATTCGATCAAGTAGCAGCCCGCATAAGACCTATAACGGTCGCCGATACGCTTCAACGGCGGCATTAAGCATCTTCGTTGCTTACGCACAAACATCGAGCTATGGACAAAGACGAATTCGAAGCATTCGATGTGGTCTTGGAAAGTTTTCTAGAAAGGATCATACATTTTTCAAGATCATCATCGAAAATTTCAACGCGAAAACTGAATCAAGAATAACGCCTGAGGAAAGTCACATTAGGACTTACGTATTAATAGGTTGAGGAAAAATTTCTCTCATTACTAGCTGAAAGTTAGTACATAAATTTAATTAAAAACAATGATAATCATTCTCAAAATAAAGACCATCATTGTCAACGATCTTCTGCGATCTGCAAGCCTCTGGATCTGCTCAAAATTGTCATTCCAGGGGCTTTGAATCAAAAACTCCTGACATGCCTCTTCATCTCCATCAAATGTCTCGAATCGGCATCCACGCTGGATGTTTCATTGCGGCGGAAATCGGACCATAATAGTACGGCGCAGCATCTGAACTGATGAAGGCTGGATGGTGTGAGACCTCGACTCCCTCTAAATCATCAGTTTTTTCCTTCATCTTCATTGCGGTATGAGGACTCGCATCTCTTGCTGAAACATTGCGCGCTGTCGACGAATCTGTGTCGCGTACTTTCATTTGAAAGCATCGCAGACTCGGTCCAGCTGCTCGCAGTAGAGTTCAGCATTGATGGTGTGATCATTTGGAATAAGTTCGAAATGCAAGCACCTTCAAAATTCCACTGAACGCAGATCACAACCTTTTTACCAAATGAATTTTGACGTGCAACTGCACTATAACACTGTAACACTATAACTACTATTACAGTTATAACCACTATACTACTATAACTAGCGTTGCCGTAGGAGTTTCTTCAGGAACTATTCCTGAGATATTCCTCATAAATTTAACAATAACCGATACCGTTTGAATCAAATATTGAAATTCGAAGTTTTTGCAGGTGTTAAGAACTTCTTCCTCGATTAAGTAGAATGGAACGTACAAGGTGAGCGGCTTTCTGAGTTCATCATCATGTTCAAATAATCCGTGGGAACACAAAATATCAACGATCCATTCTCAATGATGAATGTATGAGTCTCTTCCAATGGAGAGTACCATAACAAAATAGACCTCAAGTTAATAAGTCGGAGTTTCTTCCTAATAGATGTCGCGTTTTTTTTCAAAACCCAACAAGGAATCAGACCATTGCTTCGCCTCCAGCGTGCAGCATCAATTTTTCGCAAAAAGAAGAGTAAAACGCCAAATTCAAACAACGAGTTCCCAAAACTACTATAGACTGAGATTTATTTGAATCGTTAACTGGCAATTGAAACGATACGCTCTCTAGCGTTATCGACGAAGATTCGACCGCCTCATCAAACATCACGGTGGTGCTATGAAAGTTTAAGTTCAGAAGGCGTTTGTTTCCTCAAACACTCGAGCTGATATCCTGACAGCATGTTTCAAAGCCTTTCTAGAGGTCTGTTATGGCACTTACAAGTGCATGCAAGGCCGAAACACATTTATCGTACTGTATAATGCCGTAACAGACCTCATAAGAGGCTCAAAATATGCTGTCAGAATGTATTAATTTTGAGCGAGGTCTTGAAAAACAGTAGAATATATAGGTATTCTAGTTGATAGACCAAAGTAAAATTGCATGATGCAAGCATCCGCTAGCTTATGATTATAGATGCAAAATACTTCGAAAATCCGATAAAAAGATCTAGATAAGGGCAGTTAAAGCCGAAGCTGCAGAAGCTTGGATAACTATCTGATATTTGGACGTTAGTCTTCACGGATTGCGTAGACCTCAGTACATTTTTCATTCGACTCTTCTTCTCTCAATTGTCGTCCATGGTGGTGGTATGATTCGAGTATGGCGGCTAGTGCGACCTTGACACCGTGACCTGTTAAATATGGGCATATACAAACACAGCTTATTAATTCTTCATACGAATACGTCCGCGCAACGTGCAGAGGTGGTCGTCTTTCGATGCGAGTGCATGGAGTCTCGTGAAATGTATTCTATAGTTTGTTTCATGCATCTATCGTCCAATTTTCTTACTATGTGACAGGGAAGGGCCATCTATGTTTCGCTATCGATGCATGTTCTTCTGGGTTGCGAAGATTTGATATATTTCAAAGATCTGAGACGCGCAATCCTGCTAGATATTGTGAAGGCCAACTGTTCTTCGGAAGACATCGTTCAAGCGCTCTTTAAATCGTTCGCAGTAGTTTTCACGTGGTCACGTTTCTGTTGCAGAGCAAGGCGCTAAAACGACTGTTGAATCCATGTCGTCAGTGCGTAATTTCAGGCTCGTTACTTGTTCAGTGCCTTTTCTGAGAGACTCGAATACCACGCTGACCGCGTTCTTCTGCCACGATCCTTCTCCATATTGTTCCACATGATTAATGAATACCCAATGCTTATGTAAGACGTGGTTCTCGCAGTCGTAGAATCATCTACTTAGAGTTGTTCATCGTTTGCACAATTGCTTTTTCATAAACGCCGTCATCATGCAACTTATGAGCGGTGCAATTCTCTTCCCCACTACGTCGAGCTTCCTGAGTATCGTCTCTGCTTCACTAGTGCTTTTTGAGAATAAGACAATGCCATGCGCTAAGCGAAGGCTTGATGGAATTATTTTATCAAATGCGTATGCCCCTCCTGTAATGACTTCATTATTCATTGCAGTGCCACGTGGAACAATTTTGGCGATTTCGTGTCTCCTCGTCAAACACCTTTTTCGATTGTATATGGTAAGAGGTCAATGATAAAGCTGTATTTTCGTGGTGCCGTTCCGATAACAGTGTCACATGCTCTCACTGAAGGCAGAGCCACTCGTTGATCGCCGAGCGCTGACAGAAGTGCCCTTTTGACACTATCAAATGCTTTTTCATAGTCGATGGAGGCTAGGATTAAGTGCAGATGGTATTCCCCACAAACTTTTATGATACTCAACACGTTTTGGATGCCATGCAGCAAACTCTCTGGCGAAATCGTGCTTGCTGAACTTATTTTGACCCATCTCAGTCTTCTCGAAACGCGCAAAAAAATAATCTTTGTGAAGATCTTGTACAGTACGATCAACAAGCATTTCGGAAGACATTTGAAAAGATCCGTTCGGTCACCCTATTTGTGGAGGATATCTGTGCGCGACGTCTTCATTTAGTTTGGAATCTTTTCCTTTTGAAAGCAAGATGTCAAATGTGTTGTGAAGTTTACGTGTAAATTAAGGTCCCCAGCTCTCAGAAAGTCTATCGCATACTGAAGCTGTGTTTTCATGCATTATATCGCAACTCGAACTGCTGATAGAGTAATTCTGGGCGGTTTCTCTCCAGTGGGTATTGACGGGGTACTGAGATGAAGATAGCGGAACGGTAAAGATTAGTGTAGAATTCTTCTGTTATCACTTCCATATCATGACGGAAAGCTTCCGCATCTCCATTTTCGTTCATCAAGGCTGACAACGCATCGCTATAATCATACAGGTCCCTACGGAACTTCTTCGTACTCAATTTTCTGTGCTGCTTCCAACAGTTTCTTCTGCTTGTAGCGATGTACATTCGTTCGCAAAGCAGGCTCAAGCCACAGTTTCCTTTTCTTTTGCGAGCAACTCCACCGCTGAGGTGAACGCGCTATTCAGATCTTATGGACTGAGTAGCTGAAGCCAAGTCGGAACAACTTTTCAGTCTTTCGACAAGCAGCTCGTAGTTTTCAGTCCGATCATCCGTATACTGCCAGTCATGGTCGGATGAGATTTCGTGTGAAATGTTTTCGTCACAAACAGCCTGACGACTTTTTCATGGTCTGTAATATGAAATCTTTTCAAGCTTACGTCTGGCTCGTATTGTCGCCCGAAGAAGGTGGTAATCGAACTCCGGGCGAATCATTGTACTACGGATGTGTCGAGTAGGCACCATCTTCTATTTGCAGATATATGGTCGATTTCTGCGCGACCACGCCTATGGCACTCCCATGTCCAGCGGCGGCGTTCGTTCTTCTGGTAAAATAAATTTCCGTGAAAGAGACGATCTGCGGGCATGAGTCTTGCTAGACGGTCTTCCATTCTCATTTCTTTCTCCTGACCGAGAATTTTCAGTCGATATTCAGTCTTTTCGGCCTTCTCTTTCAGGATTTGAGTCTCCAATGATGAATTTGTAATATGACTTATCAGTGCGGACAACTTCCTCCAACTGACAATAAAGCTCATCACATTCGTGCTCATCAGTTGCATCAGTGCGTGAGTAACAGTTGAGGATAGTGATTTTCCTAGTGCCTTTTAGCTGATGTTGCAGCATGGCCAGACAAGGAGGAAGCATTTCGTACGAGTCGGCGAGTCGACTGATAGACGAGTGAACGACAAAGCCTACGCCACCGACATTTCACTACGGGACTTTTCTCCGCAGAGTAGGAGCGTGCGGTTGTTCAGTTGTCGTATGCCGTCCTTCGTGTTTTTCGTTCCTGGTTTGGCAATTCACGCGAAATCTTATGCGGCTTGCTGCTTCAAGAAATTTGTGGAATTCGGCGTCAGTGGATAGTGCTCCTGCGTTACTAGGTTGAAAAGATAGTTCCCGTCGTTTGATAAAACATTCAAAATTTATGAATATGTTCAGACAACAAACAACTACAATTGTTCTTCAAAATACAGGCCATCATTATTGACCACTTTTTACCGCCGGTCCGCCAGGTTTCGGATATGATCGGAGTACCACTCCTTCGGCTTTGAATCAAGCACTCTTGATATGCATCCTGAACTTCATCGAAAGATTCAAATCGGTGATCTTCCAAAAAGTGTTGCATTGATCGCAAAAGGCCGTAGTCAGATGGAGCAACGTCTGGACTATGGGCTGGATGCGGCAGAATCTCAACTCTGCCCAAGTCCTCAAACTTCGCCTTGGTCATTTTGGCTGTGTGTGGCTTTGCGTTCTCTTGCTCAGACAAAGCGCGCTTTCGATGAACAATTCTTGGTACTTCTCGGCCAACTTGTCGTAAACTCGGTCCAGCTGCTCACAGTAGAGATCGGCGTTGAGGGGTTTGCCATTCAGAACAATTTCAAAATAAAATCCCTGCAAAATCCTACCAAACGCAAATTATGACCTTTTGGCCAACTCGATTTCGACGCGATACGAATGGCGATGTTCGACTTTGTTTGACCTGAATAACAAAAGTTTTTCTCCCCTAAACAATTCCATTCTACAGCAGATATAGACAAATTATATTTCAATAGATGCGCGAGAAGTAGATCTCTCAAATGATATGTAGATCACACACGATTCATGGGAAAGAACGGCATTCCCATCCAAACAATGAAAATTTTTTTCTAACCTAATATATGTGCAGAAAAGGAAGCAATCACCGTGAAAAGTATTCTGCGTGGTCGACAAATCCCTTTCATTAACAACCTGTTAGTCCTGCGATTTCGTAACCTCTCACAGGATATCTCACCGCCTGACGCCGTGAACACCAAATCCAGTGTGCGGGATGCAGAAGTTGACTAATTGCTGATTGTGAAGTGCGGTCTCCTTGAATATCTGACTTAATACTGCTAGAGCGCTTCCAAATCTCCACGATTTCGATTCTAAGTAATTTCTTTTCTGCAACGAACCCTTTGGTCCGACTACCTAACAGAGCTGATTCGCAGATGATGTTACGCCGAAACCGAAATCAAAAATTCAGAAGTGCCAGAGTAAAAGTTAACCGACAGCCCAGGAATGATGTACATAGTCAAGGCGATACTTGGATAGGAATTCGGATATCCCACCAAAAGTTTCCCAATAAAACACCAAGATGATCGCATTCTGACGTTTTCACGGAACAGCAACAGATTCCAGAAAAGAATTGGCGGAATGTGTACATGATCACAATATGGATCTTCTAAGTGATCGCGTATTTTCACCGTCATATAGAATAAGCATAATGGGCATATCTCCACAATGGCGTATTCTTGAAGACTATGACATGCTACTTCATCGCTAGAGAGTCGACCACACTTCATTCAAGCTGTCGATCTAAACAAATGAATAGCCTCCCTCCATCTTCGCCAACAAACTAGCTCCGCTCTTTACGCAGTCAGAATGCCATGTTTCATTACAGCTATGCACGTTTTAGTGTATACTGCGGCAGACTATCGCTTATTGATGGTAAAGAGTGCTGTCTGTAAAATAATGAGGATGTAAACATTTAGGCATTACACTCTTAGTTTAGAGCAATAGCTCCACAGTATAACTTTGTACACCATGTGGGAAATACATTGATGTACGTGTAGAAATGTTCACAGTCATTCTCTCTAGTGATGTCCAGTGTACAGCGACACTTTACAGTCTGCTGACATTAATAATTCTTACACGGCGATCAGATTGACAGCATGGGATGAACCGAGTAGGACATGGCAGGTTTATTTCGATAGCTTCTGTCACAACTAAAGTTTTCGTTTGCTATGTACCTGACGAGACGAATAGTTGTAAACGCGAAGATAGTTTTTTTCACGGGAGACATTCTTCTTCTAAGAAACCATATTTCATTTTAGAGTCCTAATTCAGACTTTGAATCTTCGACACCTCACCATAGATAGTCATATTATACATGGTTGTTACAAATCTGTAAGATGATCTGGCATTCGGAGAACCGCTTTGGCAAAGCCACGATAGCTCACTTCAATGTTTACGACAAATGTTTGTTAGGCCTGCGTAGTCGCCCTATCGAGTCAGCATATTCTTATTCACTCAGTGAGTCCATGTCACTTCAAGATTATTTATGTTAAAACTAGCGATAACACGGAGCCGCTCAAATCACGCACTTCAAGATTTTAGATGCAACACCAACATTACGAACACTTTATTTGAAAAGTGTTCACAAAACAAAAAAAAGATAATAGCGAAGACTACTACGGCAGTTGGTCCAGAATGTCAGACGACTGCTCTAAATTGCCATCTACGCCCTAAAAGCACCAGAGTCTGTGTAATAACAGCATTCAGATAGCACATTATTGAATAAAAACACATTATCGGAAAATCTCTTCTATGAAAGCCAACGAAAATGTAATTCCTTGAAGAACACACTTCACCAATCCCATATCTGCGATTCCTTCTCCACTTCCTCATTGATGTCCTGAAGACCAATGATTCTCTGAAGAGCGGATGAACAAACTGCCATCAAAGCCATCATGACATAGACGGAAAGGAGTCGTGCGCTGATCATCTGAACATTTTCATGGAACTTCTAGATCGGTGTTTCATATTTCCGTCGGTCCATTGCAACTCAGAAAACATTATTAGAAAGGTTAGTGTTAGGTCTCATGTCTAGCAATAGCAACGCACTTTGAATTGGAGAAAGCCACAGGGTATTTCGAATGAGGCGGAACAATGTACCAAAATCATACCTGCGCCTCCTTTTATACGTATCATTTGGTAAGATATCGTTGTTGATATTTTCCATGCTCCTTACCACTTGATTATGAACATCTAACATTCGCCTCCGCACTGATTGACGAGTTAACAAGTGGAGCGAACAAGAAAATTTTGAGTCGACAGGAGCCAACGGGAATTGAAAACGCTGTTTTTTTCATTGATAAGCAAGTGATAAGGGACGTGGAAGGTAACAGCAACGATATCTTATCAAATGGTGAGTATAAAAGGAGGCGCAAATATGATTTTGCTTCATTGTTCCGCCTCATTCGGAATACCCTGTGTAGCCTTCTCCAATTCAAAGTGAGTTGCTTTTTGCTAGAAATAAGACTTGATATTAGCTTTCCAATAATTTTTCTAAATCACAATGAGACATTGGAAATATGAATCAACAATCTAGAAGTTTTATGAAAATGTTCAGATGATCAGCGCACGTCTCCTTTCCGTTCTTTCCGTCTATGTCATGATGGCTTTGATGGCGGTTTCTTCATACGCTTTGCGAGCAATTAATGCTCTTCAGGACATTAGTGACGAAGTGGAGAAGGAGATCTCAGATATGTGATTGATGAAGTGTGTTGTTTAGGGAAATATATTTTCGTTGGTTTTTGTAGAAGAGATAATCCGATGTGTCTTTATTCAATAATGTGTTATCTAAATTCTGTTATTACACGAACTCTGGTGGTTTTAGGGCGTAGATGGCATTTTCGTCTGACAGTCCGGATCAACTACCATGGTAGTCTTCGCTGCTACAGTTTGGTTTTTATTGTTGTGAACACTTGTTAAATAAAGTGTTCGCAATGTTGGTGTTGCATCTAAAATCCTAGAGAAGTTCCTAAGTTGAGCGGATCCATGTTATCGCTAGTTTTAACATGAATACTCTTGAAGAGACATGGATTCATTGCGTGACTAAGAATAACCCGACTCCATAGGTCAACTACGCAGACCCGACAAACTTGTCGTGGACATTGAATTGAGCTATATTGGCTTTGTTATATCGGTTCTCCGCATGCCGAGATCATTTAGGGATTTGTAACAAGCGCGCATGATCTTAGCCAAAAAGCGAAAGATTAATAATTCATGGTGGGGTGTCGAAATATGAAAGTCGGAATTGCCTCTTAAAGTATGGTTTCTTAAAGCGAGAATGCATAGCATGAAAAAAAACTATCTTCTCGCGTTTGCCAAATATTCATTTCGTCAAGTACATAGCAAACGAAAATTTATCTGTAGTTGTGACAGAAGCTATGCAAATGAACCTACTATGTCCTACTCGATTCATCCCATGCTGTCGATCCGGTCGCCGTATGAGAATGATATGTATCAGCAAACTGTAAAGTGCGGCTGTACACTGGACATCACTTGAATAAAAGACTGTGGACACTACTACACATTCATCATTACATTTCCCACATGGTGTATAAAGTTATACTGTGGAGCTTTTGCTACAAATTAAGAGTTGCGTACTTCCTGAATTTTTAAAACCACATTCTTCTATAGGTAGCACTTTTACCATAAATAGTCGATAGCGTGGCGCACTCACACTTTAGTGTCCGTGTTAACCGTGTTTTGAACCTTTGAGAGTATTTTCAGGGCCTAAGTACTTCCGAAATTCCTTTCTCATTTTGTGAATCGAGCAAAAAAAACAGTGATTTTCGAAACCGGATGGTTATGACAAAACTAATTTATGATCATTAATCAAAAGGACTGCGAGGCGAAGGTGTGACAGGACTGAAGGACGTGAGGTAATGCAAAACTCTGAGCAGTCTATCTATATACGTAAATACATTTTGCATTCATTGTAGCCATGAATTTTAAGGATTTGCACCTTTTCCTTCCAGTGTACAATCATTATAATCCGTACATTCTCAATCAACACCTTTTGCATACTAACATTCACACCATCCGTCACTGGGTGCGAGTATTACTGAAACGGTCCATGCATATTCATGTGTTGCACTGGCAGCATTTGGTGTTGAGATCTCTACTTTGTATGCCGGCGATCAAGATCCTAAACGTCTGTTAACGCTTTCAAGCAGCCAATAGGTGGATAATACCGAATGCAATTGCAAGACATATGTGTGCATGAGTCGTTTCAATATTACTCGCATTCAGTAAAAGTACAGTGAATGACTGTTGTATGTAAAAGGGGTTGACCGTGAATGTACGGGTTATAATGATTGTGCACTAGGAAGGAGGACGTGCAAATTTTGAAAATTCATGGCCATGTTGGAGGCAAAATTTATGGTTCTTTTCTAAATTTATAAGTGGATAAAGATTAAGTATTTGGGGAATTTTATTCGAACATTATCCAAATCACTATTTGGTGATTACTTCATAAAAGGCCGAAGAAAAGGATTTAGTGGCAGTGCTCCTGCTTATCCTTTATTACATAACCTTTCTAGCCTGATCTTATAACGTAGATGGTTTCGAAGGTCAAGTAGACGACACGCGATCCTCTTTTCGGAGTTTTTACTAACAACCGTGAAAACTGGTGTTTCTATGTCATGTCTTTTTTGTCGTCGTTTGAGATCTTGTTGACTTATTTTCGATATTGATATTTAATATGATTAAGAATTTCCCAAAGTGTATTATCGTGCTCAGTATTTGAAGAACCCTCTTGCGGAGAATGATTAGCGAAACAATAACATCTGTTCTTAATAATAGAGGCTGCAATATCAAAAACAAGTGAAGAAGGAAGTTTGAAGATCTCACGAGCGCCATTAGGACAGCGAAACGAGTGAAAGACATGCTGGTAAGCACACCTCGTGGGTTATTGAGTGTTTCAGTAAGAGTGGATGAAATGTACTCTCAATAGAATAGAAAATTTCCGGTAATAAATTGAGCATTCGATTTTATACTGTACGCTCTAAAGCATAATTAGAGCACTTCATTAATAAGGACAAAGGATAAACTCTCGGTGTGATCAATCATTGATCAACTATGCATTCTTCTTCAGTTTCTAACTTGGCTTGAGGAAAATACATTCGTCATTAATGCACTCAAATCTTCACACAGTCATCAATATTCACCTTTAGCTGAAATAGTCGGGAATAACGTTCTGGCTTCTCAGTGTAAACATGGAATGTTTCAGCTATGAAATAGTTATGTGGTAATTAGACTGAATGTTTATTGCGAGAGAGATTTTAAAAACAGTCGATGCCATGAATCGAATCAGTAATAGTTGAATCAACTGAATTCAATCAATCTAACAAAGAAAGTCCACGTCGGAAGAATGAATTGTTGTGGTCAGCCTACGCGGATAATGCAGTTCTTGAGAAGACAAAGCTGTTGTAAGTTGTCCTAGTTCTTATAAGAATTTGCGCCTTATATGCTCAGTAAAAAAAAAGTGTCACACATTTACCTCGAGATTGGATGAAACTCGATTTCTAAAAATGAACGACAATATTCACATAATTCGTGTCATTTGCGAAATTTCCTATTCGTTGATCAAATCAACGCAAAACGCCTATAAACTCTTATTCGGCTCCTTCGCCTTCTTTAGAGCCAGATAACCTTGTCCATTCTCCACAGCCATTCCTCCTTGCGTCACCTGTCAGACTGTTAACCCGTTGGGAATCGCGTTTATTTCCTGCCCGACAGGAGTCGGAATCGCGTGGCGAGCGCGGGAGTGAATTATGATTTGAGAGGATCCACTAAGCCTGTTTCTGCCTGAAACATGCCAAAACATTGATAAAGCAATCAACTATTGGTTAGAAATGATACTGTGTGATGCAATGTGATGTCAGTTCATGATTCGAGGAAACTTCTTGGTACTAATCAACGTTATGAGTTGAGACTTTTATAAAGTTGTAGAAGAGGCTTTGTTCTACTGTCTTGTGGGTGATGACTTTTAATAACACCTTTACATTTTACTGTTTTTCAAAGACTTCGCTCAAGATGAATATGTAATCACGTAACATATCTTGAACCTTTCACGAGGAGTGTTAAGGGACACCTATAGAGTGCAAGAGACTGTTGCGGCCTTACAACCTCAAATATATCACAATGCTTTTCGGTCCAGGCAGTCCCTTGTAAGGGATTATAGCCTACATATAAAGAAATGAACACCGATTTATTTACAGAATCCCTCTCGGGGGTGAGGCCGCAAGGCCGAAACACGTGTATTGCGCTGTATAAGTGCCCATAACGGACCACATGCATGGCTCAGAAATAACTAAAAGGCATATCGAATTTTGAACGTGGTCAAGAAAAACACTTGAAACGAAAGGTATGATATTTACAAAACCACCGCTTGTCAGGTGATAAAATCCCGCGTATTGTAATGCTCAGCAGTCGACCGCTCATAGCTGGTAAAATGAATCTTACCTGTACATTCGGCTTTTTTTATAGACCTTGCTTGAAACAATATATACCCTGACAACATATCTTGAGATTTTCATGAGGCCATGAACTTTTGATAAATTCAACTATACTCTAACAAAAATATCGTTTTCTAGCTGCAACCGAGAGATAATGATAGTGGTTTTATTCATAGCACCACATTTTTGAAAGAGAAAACCAGATGCTTACCAAAGAATCAAATTTCAAACTCTTACTGAACAATTTTGTGATTTCTAATCTATATTTATCCATAACACTCCTTTTGATCAATCCAAGACCTATTCAACCTCATTCAATGCCACAAGTATTTATACTAATCATTATAACAATTGTCAAATAATCGTTCATGCTACCGTTTCATACTTTCGCAGTCAGACATTATGACGTAAATCTTCCAGCTTTGATACGATCTCATCATATACAATACCTGAAAGCTATCATTGTGATTAAAAAATACGGGACAATAAACGGACGATACTGTACACTGCATGTGATATCGCTTCATCGTTAACTTTCTCCAAAATTCCCACTGTCTGTGCACTTCAAGAGATGTTACCTTTATATAAATATACAGCATACTTTGTTTTATCCTGTCATAGCTACTATTAATTAAATTTATTATCTTGTGCATTACGCTTTAAACATAATTTATCAAGGCAGCTTTTGTCACTGGACATGGGACACAAACTCAGGTGTTCCATGCATTTCTTTCTCAAGCATGCAGGTTTCGTAAAGAAAAGTAGGAATTTTTAAGACAACTGAACTTTCTCCTCATTAAAAATGCGCTTATAGATATCCATCTGGCTATATTCAATCTTTTCTTAGCAGCAAAAATCACTTAGAATCAAAGTTCTAGAGTTAGACCTTATAGTTTACTGTGTGATAACAAAAGAGTCTCTGTGAGGATTGGCCAGAGGACCGAATTTCTCGCAAGTATCACGTATTCTTCTCTACGCTCTGTTAGATTATATCGCAGCTATCGAATTGCATTAATCTAGTCAAGATGTTCAGCTGATAAGATTAGCTATCGTATTCACAAGCTATCGAATTGCCATTAATCTAGTGAAGATGTTCAGCTGAAAAAAAAGGCGAAGAACACAAACATACTTCACAGAGGGCGACTGTCGTCAAAAATTTCGTAGTTAAAAGTGGATAAGTTCAAAATACTGAGCATTTATTTACTAAAAGTACATATATGCAAGTCTCTCTAGTAATACTCCATTTTTTGAAAGCGACAAGTTTGCTTAGAATTAAATTTTTACTATAAAATACCAAAAAACCGTGGAGCGAAGCTTGAAAAGGTGACTGCGAGTGCAAAACGTTATCTCCGTTTTTCATAGCATACCGTAGTATGAAAGTCGTTTCACAAACCAAGCTTTCTGTCAATATCGAAAATTTTCAAGCTATCGAACGACTGCGAAAACATGTTCTAAAAAAGGAAAAAAATGTAAACAAATGTTGTATAACTGATGTAATTACTTTCGTCTTCACAAGTATGTGGTTTCCTTGTAAACATAAGAGTTTTTCAGACACATAGGCGTTTTTCATGCTAAAAAGAAAGCCTTATAGGAGTTCCTATGATATTTCATCATCGAGAAGTGATGATGTCTTTTTTAAACTCAAATCCACTAAGTAACTTTCAACATTTCCATGACTGCGTGCGCCATAGAATCCTGACGCGCGTGAGGATATGACCGCGGTACATAGATGTACCACGCGGTTTTCCGAAGGGTTAATCACCTAGTGCTTAAAATTGACATCACTATAGGCACTACTGCTCTGTGTCTCACACAACGTTTATCGAGTACCTGTTCTTCGTGAAACCTCAACATCTTTCCTATTGTACATCTCCTTTTATCTGTCATTTATTTTTGAGTCTTCCAGATAGTCGGACATCCACACCAAGAGAATTTCCTTCAAGCAAGATGTTATCTATGAACATCATCACAACGTGGTCAATAACACGATTAGTTCCAAGTCGACTCCCATTTCCTGCTTTGCTGACTCTTCCGTTAAAAAAGAAATTCTTCACGTGAATGCTGGCCAGAGTTCAGATTTCATGTGTGTCCACTGTCACGTATTGGAATTCGATGGCGAATATAACCAGCGCCATCACAGATTTGAGGTCACACATGTGGAAATAAAAGTTCAGAATGACTTGTCATGAAATAACGGCCGTAACTGGATTGTTTCGTGAATGTTCTTGTCACTATCACATTAACCAGTTCACCATTTACCATCAAATAATTTCGTAATCTATATCTACCCATTGATACCGAACTGCATGCACTCAGCATTATTAATGATGTATTCGTCACCTTTTCCTGTTTTCCTGCTCATTTCATATTTGAAATTCGTACATGTAGGGAATTTCTCTTGTGAATGGCTTTAGAATCTAGTAATAGAGGAGTATTTGATACTAAAATGTTCCAAGTAGTTTGTGTTAGAAGGCTATGTTTGACATTTCTGCGTGAGAAACCTCCTTACTATCTACAAGTGTTGTAGAGCTTAGGATTTCGGGAGTTCCTACATTTATTACTTTTCAGTAGAATTGTAGCCTCGCTTATGAAACATTCAATAGTTTTCTTAGCCTTTTTAGGTTACTACGTCACATTTCGTTCGCGGCTTACGTACGTCTCGGCGGTATCGCCATCACCAGAACCTTTTGCACCTGTGATAAAAATGGCGCGTTCAACAAGTACACTGTCGCCAAGTGGAATCAGTCCCTAAATTTACAGGCTTTAATTTGTAAATTTTAAGTTTAAGAAGTCGTCTGGTAGCAGATGCACTTTTAGGACCTTATCCAATTGTCTTAGTGTTGCTTCGCAAACTCTCGTCGTGTCGTTCAACCACTTCTTGTATACCAGATAGTCATTTTTGAGCCACGCATGTCATGTGGTCTGTCTATTAGGGCCGACTTATAGAGCCCGATACACGTGCTTCGATCTTGTGGTCTCGTCAGTCGGGCAGTTGCCCTCTCTCGTCTTTTGCTAATCTCTGTGGGTGCTGTGTAAATCCTGTAAAAAGTGTGTAAAGTGTAAATCGTACGTCGTCGCTAACTCTTATTGTGGGGACTGGAGCACCCACAGAGATTAACAAAAGACGAGAGAGGGCAACTGCCCGACTGACGAGATCGCAAGATCGAAACACGTGTATCGGGCTCTATAAGTCAGCCCTCATTGACAGACCACTGACATGCGTGGCTCAAATAATGATTACCAAACCTTTTCCATTGAAAAAGGCACATGACTTACAGTTTCAGACGGAAAGCGCGTCCGCTATAAGTTTTTATCGTCCTCCCAAAACAAAAGAAAATCCGGTTGAGGAAACCGTTATGTTCACTAAACGACAGGAACCGACAGGGACAGATAACTCGACGACGGAAATTTGGATTTAGAGTTCAAAATCCAGGAAGACAGAGGGAAATGTGCAAAATCGAACCGCTAGTTTTTGATGCCTTTGCAGTAGAGCATGTTGCCAAAGGTTGAGAAATGACAGGTGAAAATGTGCTGATTTGCTCTGGTGCTGACGCTTGATCAGCAATGAGAGTAAAACGTAGAAATATACCACATGATGGTGCTCAATGATTTTTGGAATATCAACATGGAAGACCACACAATTCGAGGTTTTGCCATAGGACAAGGAATACAATATTCCCACAGCTGATTATTCATTAAACTTGGAATACGTAGAATGAATCAGTGACTTTTCTCGAGAAGTTATTCCGAGATGGTAGCATTAGTGTTTATCGAGTATTTGTATTGCACTACAATACAAAGTATAGCATTGCAGTAGATCAACACAGTAATATAATAAGTACAGGGCCTACGTTTCGACTAGCTAAAAAAGTAGCTTCCAGTTTACAAGAAGCAAGACACTGTCATCGTACTTTTTTTGCAATTAAGCAGACGCAAGGTTGACAGAATACTTTATTCCACTGATGCATATCCAGTAATTGACTATTCTTGTCTAAATTTGGTGGAAATCGTTCATTACAATATTACCGTATCGCTATTTGTTATCTAACACCGACTGGCTCAAAATGCCTTCATTTTGAGTGCTTTATTAAGACCACGCTCAAATTTAATACATCTCAAAATTACTATTTGAGCCAACATGTTATGTGATCTGGTAATGGGCTCCGGACTAAGCGTTCGTCTTCGCTACCCTTTTATAAGGAGAGTAGAAGCTCTCGAGAGGATTGACTGGAAAGACTGAAAGACGGCGGGTTCTGCCCGACTGACGAGACCCTAAGGTCGAAACCCGTGTATCGGGCTGTGCAAGAGCCTATTACCAGACCACATGACATGTTGGCTCAAATAATAAATATGAGATATATTGACTCAGAATGATTTGCCAATATGAAAGAAATTATTGTCAGCCGACTTTCACTATTAAGCAACGGTCGCTCCGTGTACAAGGATGTCGGTGAGATAGGTCACGTCATTTGAAGGATTCTTCACTGAAGAAGACTGGATTCGAGTGAGAATGAAGACGAAGACCCACAATGTGGACGAATGATCGTGGATAATTGAATGAAATTATCGACTGTTGAGGAGGCGATGACGTTAAAACGTAAACCGAGTAAAGTGTTAAGTCGCTCCATAAGTTCTGACACTTGAGCAATAACCACCAAAATAATTGCTAGAGGTAAACAAAATTGCACAAATTTGGTATTGTTCAAATGAACAATTTCCTGCGAACATTTCAGCGTAAACATGCTTATATCGCTCTGAGATGGAGCTGTAGTGGAAACGAATTTGCTTGCTACTCATACACGAATGGCACTTAGAGGAAAACGCTAGAGACGCAGCGCAAGATTAATGGAGCTGGGGGCGAAGATGCAGTTGCAAAAAGGTCGACCAGGACGCGGTTCGTTAAGTTCAAAGCTGGACAGAATAGCCTATAGGATTACTAGCGTTCGGAACGTCCACAGGAAGCTCTATTAATCTTGCGCGCCGCTTCATTAGCATTTTCACTGAGCGGCATTAGTGCTTGAGTAGCAAGCGAAATTGTTCCCTCGACAGCTTCATCTTAAACCAAGTGTAGGCAAGTTATATAATGATATGGTAAAAGAAAATGCGCAATTGAATAATATCAAAATCATGCATTTATAAGCACTTCTGGTTACTGAATTAGTGTATAATACTCTAGTGCCAAAACTTATGGGGCGACCTAATATTTTATGAACCTGGAGTTTGCTAAAACATAAGAACTATTGAATATCTCGCTTAGGACCAATTAGAAGTCGGTCTTCAACCTATTAGTTTTATTCCAGTTTTGATAACCACAGTGAGAAGCGAATTGTTTCAAATTTTTGAAATTATTCACCGGACTTTCAGGTTCGCACATTTTTATAACACTTTATGCGATCCGTCATCACAGTGTTCTTCTCTTTCACTCAGCGGATCCCAGTACTTCTAGCTTTCAATTCGTTTTTCATCATCTTCTTGAACGGCACAGAATACTAACTGAGCGAGTCTCCTTGCAATCTCGAGGATAGCCTTGCTGTGGCGTTCCATAGAACGTTGTTGTTGACTCTTTTCGCACATATTACATCTTATTCGTTTCGATACACTACGATTGCTATGCATCGAAATGAATAACGGTGTTCAGTAGAGTTCAAAATTCAACAATGTCGCTCGCATTGAAAAAGAGTTTGATACATTCACAATCGCAGCCAAAGTCGCTTGACTGGCCACAGAATTCACATGGCATCGTTTATGCAA
The DNA here is from genome assembly GCA_019055375.1 of Parelaphostrongylus tenuis. NCBI lineage: Eukaryota > Metazoa > Nematoda > Chromadorea > Rhabditida > Metastrongylidae > Parelaphostrongylus > Parelaphostrongylus tenuis. The sequence goes on from JAHQIW010000434.1 coordinate 49,393, forward strand.
AATCGAAATATGCATGAAAAGAAGAATCTTTCAGTAAGGATCATCCAATAAAGACACAATGAACTAATCTATTAGGATTGTTGTTGTTTTTTTTTGGTGCATGCAATGGGAGGAAGACTCAAACACAAGGAGTTCAATAATACGTTTAAAGCATCAGAATTGAAGGGTCACGTCAGCAGAAATATTTCACAGACAGCGTGGAAGGCATGGAAACCTTTCATAGAAGTCGACCGGCCATAAGAAGCCGTCAAACGATCTTCTCACTAGCATACAAAAACAATCCAATGATACCAGCTACGATTCATCGGCTGAGAAGTGGTGATGGCGTAATGTCATTGTACATTAAGCCGACACCACATTCGCCTCCCCTTACTAAAGTGCGGGGCTTAATAAGGGGTGTGGACTGACTGACGAGGAGGGCGAGACCTCCGAAACACGCGTGTATGGCTCTAGCATACCAATCTCGGGTAAGGCTTTAAACATTCTAAAGAACTATTTTGAATCCGTATCTTCTTCTGTTCAGCCGCTCCGAGGTGTTATTGATATTATTTATTGATTATCAGCGAAGCATATAACAACACAGTTAACAATGCAGCACGAATATTACAATACTCGTGGTGGCTAACGTTTCGGCAAGGTTCGCCATCTTCAGAGCCTGGAAAGGTCAAATTGATTAGCAAATAATTAAATCAAAGGCCTTCATAACCCTAGCAGAAAATGTAAGAGATAAATTTATCTGTTATATGAAAATCGAGAAAACTTATCTTGATTAGCTGACGCGAGGTTGGTAAATTAGTCGTTGAAGTTCGGCTGACGTTTCGGCGAAGAAGGCGGGTCGCCGAAACGTCAGCCGAACTTCAACGACTAATTTACCAACCTCGCGTCAGCTAATCAAGATAAGTTTCCTCGATTTTCATTTAACAATTAATTATGCCGAGGTTTATAGAAAGTCGAACTTTTAAATTTATCTGATCTCTTGCGAGGCATGCGGGGATGAATATGTTGGCGAAACGGGTAGACCACTCTGCATCCGCGTAAAAGAGCACCTAGCTGGGAAACGTAACTACGACCCAAAAACCCCACTAGGCACGCATAAGGAACAGAAGCATAAGGGTGCAGAATTTGGCGTTAAATTCACGGTCCTTGCACAGGAATCGAAAACGTCTACGCGTAAAACTTTGGAAGCCTTTCGGATACATAGCAAAGGCCCAAAAATGAACCGCAAAGAGGAATGCCTCGTGATAACCCGTGACCTAGCGCATATCTTAAGCTAATAATCCCGACAGGAGCCAGGCACACTCTTACATTAGCACAGACTCCAAGTGGAAGGTCTTTAATGATTAGTTGAACGACCTAAAACATCTAAGCGGTGAGAGTTTTTGAAATGAAGTTTTTTCTATGCGACCCGAAAAAAATTTATCTCTTCCATTTTCTGCTAGGGTTATAAAGTTCTTTATTTAATAAGTTGCGAATCAATTTGACCTTTCCAGGCTCTGAAGATGGCGAACCTTGCCGAAACGTTAGCCCACCACGACTGTTGTAATATTCGTGCTGCATTATTAACTGTATTGTTATATGCTTCGCTGATATTCAATAAATAATATCAACAACACCTCGGAGCGGCTAAACAGAAGAAGATACTGATTTAATCAAACTATGCCGAGGGTAATATATAGTCGGCCCTGAGATATATTTTGAATCCAATGACAGGTGTGAAGCCTCGAATAAAAGGATAAAACGATAAAGCTCTAGGCGTTGATCAATCTCTGAGGAAAGCGTCAAGCATTCGTCCTCAATTTTCAACTTCGTTTGTAGTGAATGAATGCATATCTGGCCTTTACAATGACTCGCGGTGGCCTCTCGCTGAACCGAATTAGTGCTGCTTATCATCCCAGACAAGTCTGAGACCAATCTGCCGACCGCGAAGGGATGGACGGCTTTGTAAACTATGAGCGCGAGATCGAACCATTGACTCGTCTTCGACGCAGAGCACCTCTAAGCACTACCCCCACGTGCGCTCTGCAAGCCTCAAATACTAATGTAAATTGTGTGCATCAGTTTTCCTCACATTACACGGAACGACTGTTGTTTGATCGTGATAGTCGGCTGATGGTATTTTCCTTTCATATTGACAAGTCATTCTGAGTCAGTCGACAATATATGACAAAGAGCGAAACAGTGATAATCTAATGAGCAATTTCCAGAAGTTTTGAAAAGAATGGCCAGTTATTGGATAAACGTAGGTGGAATGAAGTATTCTATCAACCTTGTGTCACTAAATCATTTGAAAAAAACAATGACGGTGTTTTGCTCCTTGTAAAGTAGAAGCTATTTTTTTACTTTTCTCTCTTTTTTATGTTTATAGTAGCCAATCTTTCCTCAACACACTCATAATGCACATAGATCTAACAACTACATGAGAGGCACAAGAACAAGGGCATGTCTCGAAATTTCTAGTGTTTTTACTGCAATTTTCGCAGTGCTGTGATGTTTTATATAGACATCTAAGAGAATTGAGAAAGGGAGCAAAAATGCGACCTCAGAGGGGTCGAACCCGCGTTTTATCCATACAGGGTGTCGCACACTACTACTACACCGCTACCGTAGAAGAATGAGTGATGGCGCGAATGCGCCTCGGTCTGTACTCAAATCTACTCTCGTCTGAACTCGTATTTTTGCTCACTCTCAATTCTCTTAGATGTGTAGAACGTGGGCATGCATTAATATCAATGAATTTGATTATTTGTTATCGGTATTTCGTTTCAATATAAAATCTTTATCGCATTTTTTCCATGCAACTCGTTAATTCCTGTCTTATGTCGATATCTCAATTTTTGTGAATGTCAGTACTGAACTACCGAAGAAGAGTGAGCGCCATCATATGGCCAGAGTTTACGTTGCTCTTCCGCTGTTGAGCAGAATCTCCATCCCACTATCAACGGCAGAGGAAAACAGCTCAATCAGCTATCGGTAGTTTGGGGATTTCTGATCGGAAATTATCGTTTTATTGCTCGCCTCACAAAATGAAAAAATTACTTCAAAAGGGCTTGAGGGTTCAAGAATGACTATAAAGGTTCAAACCACGGCAAGCATGCACGCTATAGTTTTCATGACGGCACGCTGTGCGCTGTTAATCGTCAAGAGCTCAAAATATAGATGAATGAGGTTATAACAATTCTAGGTACTTCTCAGTTCTTGGTTTATAGCAAAAGTTTCAGAGGATAACCTCATGAACAATGCGGTAAATGTATTGATGAATGTGGAGAAATGTACATAATAATTCATTCTGGTGATATCCAGTGCACAGCCACACTTTACAGCTTGCTGTCATTAATCTTTTTCATACTGCGGTCAGATCAATAGCATGGGATGAATCGAGTAGGAGATATTAGGCTCAACTAAACAGCTCTGTCAGAACTATGATGTTTTCGTTCGCTATGTGCTTGACGAGATGAATCTCTGGCAAACACGAAGATAGTTTTCTTCCGTGGGATAGGTTCTTCATTTAAGAAACTAAACTTTATTTCAGAGTTTCAATTCCGACTTTCATTAATGTTTTGGTTTATTGCTAAGATTACACATGATTTTTGAAAATTTCTAATATATTTTGTCTTTGGAGAATTACTTCAATGTCCACGCCAAATGTTTTTATGGATCCGCTCAACTCACGCACTTCTCTAAGATTTCAGATGCAACACCAACATAACGAACACTTTATTTAAAAGTGTTCACAAAAACAAAAAAACCGTAGTAGCAAAGACTACTACGGCGGTAGATCCAGACTGTCGAACGAAATTGCCATCTACGCCCTAAAAGCACCATAATTTGTGTAATCACGGCATTTAGATAGCACACTATTCAATAAAGGCACATTATCGGAATATATCCTATAGGAGAAAACTACAAAAATATAATTCCTTCAAAACACACTTCCTCAATCCCATATCTGAGATCTCCTTCTCCACTTCCTCATTGATGCCCTGAAGAGCAATAATTCCCTGAAGAGCGTATGAACAAACTGCCATCAAAGCCATCATGACATAGACGGAAAGGAGACGTGCGCTGATCATCTGAACATATTCACATGCTTCTAGATCATTGCTTCATGTTTCCGTTGTTTTATTGCGATTCAGAAAAACTGTTGGGAAAGATAGTATTAAGTCTTACTTCTAGCAAAAAGCAACTAACTTTGAATTGGAGAAAGCCACAGGGTATTCCGATGAGGCGGAACAATGAAGTAAAATCATACTTGCGCCTCCTTTTATACTCATCATTTGATAAGATATCTCGTTGTTGTTCCGACCACATTCCTTATCACTTGCTTATCAACACCTAACATTCGCTCTTCGTACTGGTTGACGAGTTAACAAGTGGAGCGGACAAGAAAATTTTGATTTGACAGGATTCAACGGGAATTGAAACGCTGTTTTTCCATTGATAAGCAAGGGATAAGGAACGTGGAAGGTAACAACAGCGATATCTTATCAGATGATGAGTATAAAAGGAGACGCAAGTATGATTTTGCTTCATTGTTCCGCCTCATTCGGAATATCCTGTGGCTTTCTGCAATTCAAAGTGAGTACCTTTTTACAGATATAAGACTTAGAAACTAGCTTTCCCAATAATTTTTCTGAATCGCAATGAAAACACGGAAAGATGAATCAACAATCTAGAAGTTTTATGAAATGTTCAGATGATGAGCGCACGTCTCCTTTCCGTCTATTTCATGATGGCTTTGATGGCAGTTTGTTCATACGCTCTTCAGGGAATTATTGCTCTTCAGGGCATCAATGAGGAAGTGGAGAAGAAGATCTCAGATATGGGATTGAGGAAGTGTGTTTTTTAAGGGATTATATTTCTGTAATTTTTCCTATAGGATATATTCCGATAATGTGCCTTTATTGAATAGTGTGCTGTCTAAATGCCGTGATTACACAAATTGTGGTGCTTTTAGGGCGTAGATGGCAGTTTCGTTCGACAGTCTGGATCTACCGCCGTAGTAGTCTTTGCTACTACGGCTTTTTTTTGTTCTTGTGAACACTTTTAAATAAAGTGTCCGTTATGTTGGTGTTGCATCTGAAATCTTAGAGAAGAGCGTGAGTTGAGCGGATCCATGTTATCGCTAGTTTTAACATGAATAATCTTGAAGAGACATGGATTCACTGAGTGAAAGCGATTCTGCGAATGCCGGATCATCTTAGAGATTTGTAACAACCGTTTATAATCTTAGCAAAAAACCAAAAGAATGATTATCCATCGTGAGGTGTCGAAGAATGAGAGTCTGAATTAAAACTCTCAAATAAAGTATGATTTCTTAGAAGGAGAATGCATCCCGTGAAAAAAACCCATCTTCATTGCGTTTGCCAAATACTGTGAATTACATAGCAAACGAAAACTTGCTGTAGTTGTGACAGGAGCTATACAAATGAGTTACTATGTTCTACTCGATTCATCCCATGCTGTTGCAATATGAGAAGGATTTATATCAGCAAACTGTAAAGCCCGGCTGTACGTCGGATATCACCAGAATGACTGTGGACATTTCTACACATTCATCAATACATGTCACACATGGTGTGTAAAATTATACTGTGGAGCTTTTGCTATAAAGTAGGAATTGTGTAATTCCTAAAATGTTTACATCCTCATCATTTTACAGGTAGCACTCTTTAACATTAATAGTCGATAGTCTGCGGCATGTACACTTTATCGTGTAGCTCTGATCGTGATTTTTTGGTCACTCAAACTGTCCAGCTACAGTAAGAAATGGAGCAATTGGAATGGATTTTGAAGGCAGCGAGGCCTTTCTTGCTGTTTTTATAATTACCATTACTTGACAACAGAGTGGTAGAATTGCAATTGTCAACATTCATTCGCAAAAATGAATAGTGGATTAATAATCTATGGTAAGCACTTCTTATTTTGCAGTCTTTACAAATTCATGGCCGCTATTTACAGTACTATTTGAACCGGTATATTTTCTATAGAAAAAAACAGTTTGGCAGCATTGAGATTTTAAATTTTGAAATACCAAAGGAGCCATGTCTGGTCGGTCCCACGTTGTTAGCACAAGCGCTCTAGCTCTTTTCCTAGACGACGGTAACACTGAACATTACTTCTCTACCAGATGGCCTCCCAAATAGAAATGAGGAACACCTCAGCTAAGATGCTTACAGGATGACTACTAGAAAAAAGCTACGACTCGTATCTTACAGTTCCAGTATCTCTGGGTATCCTCTCGATGAGGTATAAATACCTCTGGATAAGCATGATATAGTGTAAAGTTCACATATGATATACAAGCATCTCACTTCATCGGAGCAAAAAGAATCAGAAATTAACGAAACGATGTTAGCTTCAATTCTAAAAGAGGACAAAGATGCTTAGTGTTTGATACCTATGAGAATAACGTAACAAGTAAGCAATATGAGATGTGTCCGATGAAAAGCAGAAAATTGTGGATAATAACAAGCAAAAAGAGGTAGAGAAATGAATGAGTTGGTGACACGATTACTTGATCTGTTCACTAAGATTGTCGATCTGATCAATCGCCGATCTGGGGGTATTTTTGTGAAGTAAAAAGTGTCCTTGAAGTTCTGCGGGTGAAACTTCGCAACGCAATGACATCACACGTCGAACGAATTCACCGCAAAGAGGATCCGAAGAAGGTAAGCCATAAAATCGCGTAAACATCTGGAAAATATCCGCAAGGTAATGAGGCCTTATCCACAGATAAATAACAAAAATAATTTTCCCAGACTGTTTATAAACCTTGCCATTCTTAAATGACTGGCACTTTTTCTTTTATATTGAATTTAATATTATACCAATTATTCAAACAGCTGCCGTTTGGCGGTTCCGCCCTCATAACCTGCAAAGATCAGCCCACAACCCTATTAACCAAACACATCAATTACTCATTTATAGATTTTTTAGCAAATGTATACTTCAGTCTCATCAAGTACAAAACAGCCTTTAACGTGTTCACCGTTTTATAACTCTCCGAGCAGAGATTACATGAGCTGTGGACAGTGCGAGTCGTATATGATGACTCATATCTTGTGTATACTAGGCATTCCTCTCTCCGTGCATGCTTAGTCGATTGAGGACCAGGATTCAAAGCGTGTCTGGCCCCACCCCAACCAATCACGTGCTTTTTTTGATAGATGATCAAGAAAGTGACTGGGATGATAGCGGTGTGATGAAACTGATAGTGATCATAGTGATAGTGATGGTAGTGATAGTGATCACAGTGATAGTGGCTGTAGTGGTAATGATATAGTGACATTGATCATAGTGATGACGATGGCTATCATTATCATCACCATTGTCATTACCATCATCATTGTCATCATCATTATTATCATTTTCGCCATCATTATCACTATCATCTTTATCACTGTTATCATTTAATGACACGATAACGATAACTGTCATTGCCACTATCACTATCACTATCACCATCACTATGATCACTATCACTACCATCACTATCAGTACCCACCACTATCACTATCATCACTATCGCTATCATAACTATCAGTATTATCACCATCACTATCATTACTACCACTACCGCCATCACTGTGATCACTATCACTATCATCCCAATCACTTTCACGATCATCTATCAAAGGGCGGACGTGATTGGTTGGGGCGGTGCCAGTGGAGTGGGGCCGGACACGTCTTTTGAGTCCTTGTCCTCAACCGGTTAGACTGATGGATTTTATCCAAGATGCATCGGTATCTGTGCACGGTTGTTCTTCACGTAAACAACTCAGTGGAGGACTCACATTGTTTTGTGCACGATGCGATCAAAATCTGGGTCTGGTGATTTTTTTTTCTAATGCAGTAATGGAGATGCTTATGAGTGGGTTGTAGGCATCTCCAGGCTCTGAAGAAGGCGGAAGTTCAGAAACGTCAGCTGTTTGAATAGGCTGTATAATATCAACGTTGAGTTTAGCTTACAAAACAAGAATTGTAAATAAGTATATCGAAGAAATCGATATAGTCTGTGAGAATGTTCAAAGCCTTTTCGAGGGTGTTCCGTCAGAGCCAAACGTACGTATCAGCGGCGTCGCCGCTTCATCAGTGACCCACCACCCACACGGAACCATACTTTATATCAGGGAGGAAGAGACGTTATGGTGATAACATGTGATATTCTGAATTGCGACACCGCCGTAGCGTACGTAAGGCTCTAACGTAACAACTTCGAAAAAGCTTTAAACATTCCTACAGACTATATTCAATTCATGGCGAGGTTTAAAAACAGTCGATTAGATCGATATAAAGAATGTTGAGTGATATGAAAAACTTTGAACCTCAGGAGGAGTTGAACTTTCGTCTCACTCCTTCAAGAGCCACGTCCTAAGGAGGCAAGATAACAGAATTACTGGAGGTTTTTATAAACAACTGTATTTATCAGAGTATACATAAATGTACCTTCATCGCCATTTCACCGCTTACATATCCAAAATATTGTTTCCTGTCAACACGACCAGGGCGAATCAAAGCCGTATCCAGACGATCGACATGGTTGGTCGTCATGAACAATACTCTCTCTTCAGCACATCCAACACCATCAATAGCATTCAGGAGACCAGAAAATGTAACCCTGGAATGTATTCCTAGCGGAGTAGTGACATCTAGAGAGAAACAAGCGCTACAACCTCGTCATTCCCTCGTAAGCTGGGTGTTTACTCATAGGATCATCCCTGTTTGTGAACGCAGCATCAATATCTTCTAACACCACAACACTATTGGGCGGAGTAGTATTGAGCAGATGATTTAACCTTAATGAAAATTGATGATAATTCGTGGAAATATATCTTCAACTCGAGAAATTTGATAAGAGCAAAATAACGAGTAAACCTGTCATCATCAAGAGTCCGTTCACTCAACGATAGCATACAAATGCTATAGCCGAAATGACTTGCTATTGCGGATATGAAACTACTTTTGCCAGTTCCAGGTGGTCCATAGAATAAGTAACCACGTCTGTAGGGAACTCCCCGATCTGAGTACCTTAAGCATAAATATCTTCAACATGAACATATGAGCATATTCAGGGAACCAGAGTGTTATGTAAAACTTTCGACTCCAGGCGGGAGTCAAACCCGCGTTCCACTCAAACTGGTGGTGCGTGCTACCACTACAACATCGGGACCATCGCTCTGCTAACGCTCCTTTCCGATATATGCTGTCGACACCTTTGATCAACGCATTATATCAAAGAAAGAGGGGTAGCAAAGTAGTGGCTTCAGTGACTCGTGATAGCCCCCCACTCCCTCTTAGGGAAAAACGAGTTTCAGCTACCGACTGGGGTTGGAAGTTTTGCATATCGCGCAGTACCATTGGATATATAACTCTAACATTATAAGACTGCTATCAGAGCGGTAAAATTGATAAATCTTCCAGACTACATAAAATACAAAAGTGTGTTTGTGTAAAAATATGATATAAAGGATACAAGAATGGAGCTCCCGGCGTTGATCGACCTCTTCTGTATTTCATGATTCAACTTCACCATGAATTTTACAGATGACTAAATGCGGATCAGGCCTTAACAAAGGATCGTCGTGGTTACAGATGTACCACGTAAGTGTTGCCATCCTCCCAGACGAGTGGTAGTAATTTCCTGGCCAGAGAGACGCGCCTAGTGCACTGTGAGTGTACGATCGAACCATCAAGCACGTGTGCGTCGCAGAGCACCTCCGACGACTATGCCATAGGGGCTCAAAATCTAGTTTAGACCGAAAATCTACGCTGCACGAGGAAAAGGAGTTGCGTTGTCTCGTCGTGAACCTACCATTGCGAAGAATTAGTAAACTCTTGAAAATCATCCACAATTTGCTCAGCAATATTCCCATCGAGCACAACGGAACTGATGTCTCTTTTTCGCCTAGGGGCACCGAATCGAGACCACTGTGGACCAATGGCTTGATAGACGACCAACCCGGTTTCCGCCTGAAGAAAGGCGAGTCGCTAACTCTTTTTAATGAGAGGAAAAAAATTGTGATAACAAACCTTTGAGACGGCTTCATATGAAGCTTCTTCGAGCAACTCCTTGAGAAATGACGTATCGGTGCCTAGTGTCGTCAATGTGACCGTCTCGAAAGGAGTCCGATACCCGTTCTTCTGAATTGTTTGCTTTTCTCGTTGTCGCTCTACTTTGATCCATCTACAACTTTGCAGCGTAGATCCAGGAAAGGCTTGTTGGAACAAAATCAATCAAAATGGCACAGAAAACGACGATAGAAGTGCTTGGTAACCACCTACCTATACCTATGCGTGAAATAATGTTCGCCATGGCCTGGCAGATAGGCTATTTTCATGCTGGCTTTGCCACTCTCGGACAACGACACAACAGTATTTACCGAAAGATTCCTTGTTTGCGTAGTACTTCTTCTATTAATGAAATCTAACAGCCACGGATACGCACTAAATGAGAATGTCTATGCTGGACCAAATGGATAACTAAACTTGACACTCACGCATCTTCGTTGTTAATCTGAAGAGAGATCATAAATCTTCGGCGGAAAATCGCACTTCCAATGATAACACTACGGCGGGCCACACCTAATGCGAAACCTGAAGCGGAGACATAAAATGACTCTCGAATTTTCTCGCATTTAAACCTAAAATATGTCGAAAAAATAAGAGCAAGACAAGAGCTCCGCTAGCGCAGTAGTGAGTGCACGCATTCGTAAAAGTTGAGAAGCGGAATCGCTTCCCGCCTGAGATTTAAAGTTCTAAGAATCATACAATATTTTTGAATCCAAAGTTTGCTTTTGACCACTTTTTACCCAAAACGCTCGTTCTGAGTGATAACCGTGTCGTTACCGCGTGTAACGAAAACGATACATGCCTGTTCGCGCCGCGCGTAGGCTCCCGAAGAATGGCTATAAAAACCGACCAATGACCCACAGATATAAATATGCTCACAGTACAAAATAAGAGGAAGGATAAAAAATGCCACTATCTGTTTAGCCTTTAGAAAACTAATAATATCTCTCGCAAGGCGCTCTTCATAACCGTCTTAACCGCCTGTAAGCCGAAAATGGCCACCGTAGCGAAAGATTAAACCATGCTAGGCAATGTTTCTAAGAACAGCGGATGCAACTAGCCGACATTAAGTTAAATTACCTGAGTATATGGTGTCCGTCAGAACAAATCAGCGTGAGGAATTCGGTGTACAACATTTATTCAAGCGTGGCATTCTTCCATATACTGGCTATATTAGTATCTAATAGTCAAGTGTGAGCTCAAAAGCAATGAACAAACCTATGCCAGCCAAGCCAGCGCCTGCATTGAAGTATGGATTTGTTTTCAAGGAATCAACCAGATTCTTAGATGACGACAAGTCTTCATGAGCTAAGGGGACTTTCAACTCGCTCAAATCTGTAGAGGCCATATCTGAAATTTACAATGCAGAAAAAATTCAACACAAAGGACGAAGTCAGAAACATCAAAGCTGAAAGGATAAAGCTCTCGGGGTCAATCTTCTTGAGGAATGTGCCATGTATTCGTATTTATCTCCTCCGAGACCGTGGACCCACGGCCTCCGTGTCTCTAACTGGTAACGCTGGACGGTACACTTCACCTCATCGGCATATCTGGCCCCCATCGTGCTGAGTCTGACAATGACACGTTGCCTCTAACAATGGCACGCTGGGGGCTAGAGATGCAGAGAAGGTGAAGCAGACCGTTCAGCGTTGTCAGTTAGCGATGCAGAAGCCGTGGGCTCATGGTCCCGAAATGGTTATAGCATTGTTTGAGATGATCGAATACACATCTCAGCTCTAAGACAACTCACGCAGGCTTACGATTACCCCAAATCAGTGCCGCTATCACGTGTATCACCTGTCGTCACGTTCGTCGTCGAGTTGTTAAAGCGGGCACCACCAACACTTCCTTTTCCCTTAAAGCGAGCAAGAGTTGCCCAGTGAGTCCTCTTCGCTCTAAGGATTTGTTGAGCATCGCATGTTACTTCTATGCTTTTCGTAAAGAAATCGCGCTATCAGGCCAATGGTCTTCCTGTAAAGCGCTGGATGTCCCGAGGAATCCAGTCGGTAACGGCTCTCGTCCATCGGTTGTCGTTAAAGTGCATCACGTGTCCGGCCCACCTAATTTTTGATATCCTGGCGTGTAGAACGGCGTCTCTGATTTTTGATCGTTGACGTAGGTCGAAACTTCGGATCCTTTCTCTCATTTGCGAGGTACGGGATACTCCTAGCATCGACGTTTCGACTGCGCGTTCAATAACGCCAAGTGATCTTTCATCCTGCTTACGTAGCGACCAGGTTTCTGCTGCATACGTCAGGGTAGGGATATTTGTCGAGTTGAAAAGGTGGGGACGGAGTCGGATGTTCTTTGTCCTCTTCATTACATCTTCGATGCTCTTAAACGTTCCCCACGCCGCTCGTTTTCTCCTGCTCAACTCTGGGGCTAGGTCGTTCATCATGTTGATTTCACGACCTAGATAGATGTAACTGGAGCATTCGGAATTGTCGTTCCGTTGAGCGTGAATGGGGCATTCGAAACCCATCCGTTCCTCATGAACATCGTTTTCGTAGGATTTAGTCGAAGATCAATCTTTCACAGGCGTAGTAGAAATCGGTCAACATTCGTTCCGCTTGTTTAATGCTTGATGTTATGAGTACGATAGCATCACCGAAGCGGAAATAGTTTAATTGTCGACCATCAATTTTTCACTCCCATATCACGCGATTCTAATGTTCGTAGACGTTCTGAAGAAAGGCAGTGAATAATTTAGGCGAGCCAGTGCTGCTACACCTGCAGACAAGTCTAATACCAATTCATCGACCACGTAGTGATGAAAACCTAGTGCGATTTGGGGCCGCGATCGAAATATCGTCAATTGATCGACCATGTGTGTGTCGCATAGCACTTTCAACCACTGCGCCACACGCGCCCACCTTGTACGATACCTTCTGTGGGATGAGTATACTAGCGTACTTCAACATTTCACTGGTATTCGCTGGAACGGTTGACATCCGTAAAATGATCTGTTTCCTTGTTCACAGCACCCTGGTGGTGCAGTGGTATGCCACCATTTTAAACGCGTAAGGCCATGGTACCACCCCGTACGAGGCTAATCCACTCCATTGAAGTGGTTGAATTGCCACTAAAGTTGTCCGAGAAGTTCCCATAGATTCGTAAGATGTAGAAAACCTCAGAGTTCCATCCAACCATTTAGGAAGTGCTTTGACGCGAGTAGTATTTCTGACAAATTTTAAGAAAAGGCAGAATTCCCAGCAGAAAACCCAGATAAGGGCATCATAAAGGAGAAGTTTTATGGAAGCGAATCGACTGCAAAAAATGCCCGATCCGCCGAATCGTTAAAGATTTCAATAATATATAACCCTTTATGGACCATACGATGCGTTTCAACGTCAAAGCTCACTCAACTACTGTAATGGCGGCGTCGCGTCTCGTGGGAAAGCGGGGGCAGACGGCCAGACATGCATACATGGACATGTAGATGCCATCTTTCTGCAACCCTGCGACGCCGCCTTCCTACCAACGGTGGTCCCTAAAGGGATTACTCCAGTACTTGTAATTTTGAAAGTCAGAGGTGGATAGGACGGCTGACTCGACCACCAATGACTTAGAAAACCAGATCTATGGGGTTAGTCAATAAGGCTTCTGAAAATGGATCAAGGAGAAAAACTAATTTCTTCGATTTATTTGTTTTTTTCTGCGGCAATGTTGGGTGATATGCAAAACGGTGAGTCTAGAAAGGGAATCGAACGCGTATCACCCTTCCCGAGGCCCATGCTAACCAACTGCACTAACGAGGCTCTTTATTCTGCCATCACTCTCTATGATTTTTTCTTGGACTTGTTTATTATAAGACGACAAACGAAGATTCGACCTTCTCTCAGTAAGCAAAACTTTTCAAAAGAGTGTTAGTAATAATTCGGTAGCTTAAAACTCTGACTACTACGCTAGGTGTCCCTTTTTTGAAAAAACCCTTTGATAAAGCTGTAACATTCAACTTAAGACTACGTTTTACGCTGACCTCGCTTTTCCAATCAATACCTTCGCTGGAAGCACGGAAGGGATATGAAAGTGTAGAAGAAATCTTGTAGTACCAAACTCATGTTTTATCTCGAGTTTCTTCAAAACCAGAGAAAAAACCCGGATTAGAGAATAAAAATCGCACTACACATGTGAGACACGCCAACGGGATCGATCGATCGCGTGGGATCCACTGACGAGCCCCCTCTCCTCAGCGCACACACACACACTGGCCAAAAAACAGCGCCGCGTATGTGAAACTCAATCTTATTTTTGCTGCTACACTGCAGTGAAACGGTGTTTCCAGAAAATGAGCATAGCGTTGGAATCACCGAAACTTACACTATCGAATGGTTACTCATAATTCCGGGAACAGGCGTGTCCTGCGAGAAATTTGCGGGTGTGAAACACAAATGTATTCCTTCCGCTACAACGTTATAAAGATGTTTTTCCAAAAAGCAGCCGCATAGCGTGATATGCAGAGATTTAAGCTTCCGAATGATTACTACCAATCTCACAGAAGTTTCTGTTTAGAGTGACAGCGGTCGATTTTTCATTTGCTTCCGGATAACCGAAAAGTACTTTTTCTTTCTCGGTCTCAACTTGCTTACTGACTTTTCATTTCACTTTGGCCTAGTTACAAAAATACAGCAACGTTCAAAAAATAAGAGAAAACAAAGGAAGAAGAAGGAATAGCGAAAAAGTGGAGTGCGCAGATTCACGACGACAAGGAGGTGCGTATTCGAGAAAATATGCCCAGTTATGGCAGGCAGTTGGCAGTTACTGCGCTCTAATAGTATTTTGCGTCTCAGTGAGAAGCGCTCAATCAATCTTACGGTCAGTTATCGCGCTCCGATTGCGGATTTGTGTCCTGTTGAGAAGAAATTCGATCACTCAAATTTGCTACCGGTGATTGGGAGTGCGGGTGGTCTGACCCTTGTGCTGCTCTGTTCGTTTCGATTTAGGTCTAAATCTACTCCGTGATCTCTCTAAAGGTAATATCGATTGATTATTGATTGATTTTTTTGCTGGAAAAGTCGTTCATTTTCCCGTGTTGATCTATTTGCCTTCTTATCCATCCGTGGTTTTATTCGGTTATGGGGGGATAGATGAATAACCGATATCATTCGCTGGAGAGGAACTTTTTATAGGAGTGTAAGTAACCATTTGAAAGCTTTTCGTTTCGAGTGTTTCCTTAAGACCAAAGGTCAAATTTCAATATGCCTGGTGATTATTTTTTGAGCCACGCATGTCGTGGTCTATCAAAGAGGGCGGACTTATAGAGCCCGATACGACGTGTTTCGATCTTGCGATCTCGTCAGTCGGGCAGTTGCCCTTTCTCGTCTTTTGCCAATCCTGTGTGGCTGCTCCAATCCCCACACTAAGAGTTAGCGACGAACTTAGTAGGAGCACCCACACAGGATTGGCAAAAGACGAGAAAGGGTAACTGCCCGTCTGACGAGATCGCAAAATCGAAACACATGTATCGGGATCTATAAGTGTGCCCTCTTTGATAGACCACTGACATGCGTGGCTCAAAAATAATTGCGAGGCATTCGAAAGCTGAGACTTTTGGGTACAGCACCATCTGACCGGTTTCTAAAACCACCTTTTTATAAACGCTGTAGATTCCACACAAAACTGTGTCTCAGACGCGCATATTTATCGTCGGACACAGCTCTTTCTTTGGACCACTAGTATTCATTCGATGGCGTGATCGTTGCTGATTCTAAGCACTGTGCTTATATCCCGTCAAAGACCGTTTCTTTGCAGCGCAGCAGGTAAAATAAGCTGAATTCGCATGTTTGAACAGGGGTCTTTGGCCAATTCACGTGCTCCGCGCGTGAGACGCCGCGTTCAGATGACTCAATGACACCGATTTTTCGAGCATATGAACGCGCTAGAGAAAATATCGCGTCGGCAGTTCACATGGTCGCCTCACGCGCTGGCTCGTGAATTGGCCAAAGATCCCTTTGGTCGCAGATGGTATTCATCTTAATTTACCTGCCGCGTTGCAGAGAAAAGACCTCTCTCTGAAGCGCAAAAAATATTATTCTGTGGCAATGTCAGAAAAAGACTTTTTTGAAAAGCCGGAGAAGCGGATTTGTAGCCCGAAATCTCAGCTTCGAATGGTTACCGACACTCCTATGAAAAGTCCCTGTCCAGCGAATGAGGTCGGTTTTTTATTTGTCCCCTCATAACCGATTAGAATCGTCTATTTATTTCCCTCCTTATTCGTTTGTTTGTCTATCCACGAGATCTGTTGCCACTAATTACCTTTGTGGAGAGCCGGGCGCCCTTCACATTCGATCCGGATCTCTCGATATTTTGATCCATAGAACTAGCCATCTGAGGGAAAAAGATTCCCACGAGCTCTTCGAACATCTGACTTGTTCGACTTAGGCGTGAAGATCTCGTTTCCTCATAAGTCTCGTAGACTTCTGGTGCGAGATGGTCCTGATTGCCATCCTGAAAGTGAGGGGATATTTGTCCAATCATGAGGCGAAAATGAAAAACCTACCTCATTCGCTGGAGACAGCAACTTCTTCATAGGCAGTGAGTAATCATTCGAAAGCTGAGATTTCTGGCTTGAGCCTCGCTGGCCCGATTTTCAAAAAAGACTCTTTTATAAACGCTGTAAAGCCCCGAATCTAAAATTATGTTTTACACCGACCACTTATTTCCTAATGTCGCTCATTTTCCGCTGGACATTTTCCTTAGATTGCTAGTACTTCATTCGATGGCACGCGTTTTCTAACAACTCAAAAAGTGCTTGCTTTTTGAACAAAGCTCCTTTCATAGGCACTGTAGGCGAAAGAAAAGATTTCTGCTCTACACTCGCCGAACAGAGCTTCTTTTTTTGGACTATTAGTAATCATTCGATAGCGTAATTTTTTTCAATGATTCCGAAGCTATCCTTAGTTTCTGGAAATATCGTATAGCAGGGAAGATGAGATCGAGTTTTCCTTTTCGGCGCGCTGTTTAGCGGCTAGTCCCATGGAGTCAGGGCGAGGTTGTTGATGATGTCGACCTTGACTGTTGGATATGTGTGACGCAACTTTATTCAAATTGGTAATTTTTTTCTTCTTTGGAAGAAACGACTCGTAGATAAAACGATTGGCTCAGATACTACGAAAGTTTCTGTGCGGTTGATATGCTTTTTGTGCTTCCAGCGACTTATACGCACGATGAAAATCAAGGCAAACGGCGATCATCAAACATAATTTATTGTGGATGCTACAGCGTTAAAAAAGGGTCTTTTCGAAAAGGGCGACATGGGGCTGTAGCAAGAAATCTAAGCCAACACTCCATGAAAATTCTGTCCAGCGAATGAGATCGGTTTTTCATTCGTCGCCTCATAATGGACCAGTACCCTGAGGAGTTTCCCTAAAGGGTCTGATAATTGCTCGTGAAAGGGGCGTGAACCAGTGCATCGCTTATCCTTCAAGGCAAGCCATATGGTACGTTTTGTGCCATGCCGCGCGGCGTCCATATCTCTCTCAGCTACTGTAGGGGCGGCGTCACATTCTGTGGAAAGGCAAGTAGACAGACAGGCCTGCGATGCCACGCGCAAGCGACGACGAGACTGTCGCACAAGCGACGACGCGACGACGCGCGCCTATCAACGGTGTTCTTCAAGTTT
>JAHQIW010000435.1:0-15726 GCA_019055375.1 Parelaphostrongylus tenuis
ACGCCAATTACCATTAGTCACTCCTTCATTATTCCTAGCATACACTCCGCTCGCTGTTTAACAAGATCCAGTTCTGTATTCAGTAAATCTATACTCGAGTACTTATTTCTAATCGATCACGCTGTGCCTCTGAAATTATTTGGTGGTTTGAAAATTAAAAGTTCCCTATCTCGCCTATAATTGATGGTTAACAGGTCTTATCTCGTTCTTAGTGTACACTTATTGCGAATGATCAGTGAACTGTTTTGTCCACAACTCATAGCAACAATGTGTTTCCTATCACTATCTTCTTTTCGTGTCAAATCATCTGTTGATTTTTCGACGTAATCGTAAAGAGACGTTTTCTACATAAAAGGCGTCTAATCATTTTCAGAATTTTAACTTATCAAGTAGTCTTCTATTTATGTTAGAAAAGATTGGTTTTACGTGATAACTGATTTGATTACGGATCCGTATAGGCTTCTGTATCTGTATTATGAGAATCGCGCAAAATACATTTACTTCGTGCTCACACAAGTTTAACAGCATCCTCTTATGGTATTATTAAGAATAAAGTGCTTTATAGGATCCATACAGGACGATGATCAATTGCTCAAAGTTATTGCTCTTAATGGCAATAACTTCGATCCACGCGAATGCTTGGATTTTCAGCGTTGGATCAAGGGGTGCAATTCCAGTCAATCATGAAGGTTCTACAAATGCTTGAAAATTCTTCCTAATAGTTCTGATCAGAAAACCTGAAATTTCAACTGTTTAGATTCAAGAGTCTTCGAAATCAATTCGTAATAGAGGTGACTCAGACCAGAACATCATTGGCATCAAATCTTTCAAGAGTAGTCCGAGGAAGTAAAAAGCTCCGTTTCTATAACTTCCGACATTCTATTGTAAGCCTGTCAATAAATAGTGACATTGACTATTCCTGCTCAGAATGAACGAAAGTCGTCAATGAAAATATCGTTTTACTACATGCAGCCAAATTATTTCTACTTCTCCAGAAAAAATCTTCATGTAAACCAGTGATTGTAGCCGTCAATCGAACAATTATCGTGCTCCTTCTTAGAAGACTGTAGAGAGAAATGAAGTAATTCGAGCACCGCGAAACCGTTTTCTATAGAATCCTGTTCCAGATGACACTACATTAATAGTGAGTTGCTCTCCTCTGTTCCAGTCGACTCAGTAGGACTACGACTCAGTAGGACACTAAGAAGACCAATATCGCAGTAAGAAGAAAGGACACTGCCCCACGACGTCGATTATTGCTGCGTGAAAATCGCGATATCAGAGCATTTGCTCTAATACCGATCAGCAATAACCTACTATGTGGTTAAGAAGAAACAATATAAAAGGAGACACTTGAACAAAAGCATATAAATTCTTCCTTTCACCTTATCGTGGTAAGAGTAGCTCACTGCCTATATACTGGTTTTAGGGACTTATTGAGGATGATACTTCTCTCATTGCGTTCTTTCAAAATATTCTTACATCGATGAGTGTTTTTTTTTTGTACGTCTGACATCTCGAGGTGTTAATTTACTAAAGACTTATGCCCATCAACTATTATTCGAACAGGTCATATGCACGACCACCTCGTTTCTGCAATTGGTCTGTAGAACGATCACTTTGGTTTTTGACTACTGGCGTAAATTGCGAATTTGAATTCTTTCTTGCATTTGTGAAATACGGTGTACTCATCGTACTGCTTTTGGCAGGACGGATTTTTCATCTTGCTTAGATAGTCAGCAGCTTTCTAACGTGGACTTAAGACAGGAAGAGTCGTAGAGATGAGCCCAGAGTCGTGTGTTCTTCATTAGCTTCACTACATGCCCAGTGCACTTGACAGCTTGCAAGCCGTAACTGATCAGTGTGAAAGTCGCAATGCAATTTCTTTGCTCCTGTAATAAGAGGTTTTGGTGGGCGTTGTGAATGCTCTTCTCAGCTCGTGCAGCTTCGGTTATAAGTGCTGGTAATTTCTCAAAATCTTCTTTTTTCCTTCTTAGCAGTAGTCTACAAGTTTTGAGCGTTAGTTAGAGGTGTCTGCTCTGTATCTCGAATGATTCCAGGTTGACCTGTTAATTTAGTATCCTTGAAGGCAAGTGCTTTCTAGTGAATTAGATATTTTTGGCTTTCAGCGCTAGAGTGAAGATGATGGGTAAACCGGTAGTGATCTTTGTTAGATGCTGTTGAATGACACCGTCTTCTTTGAACCGTTTTTTTTTTTCATGGTTTTTATAAGTCCCAGTTTGCGATGGTTTTGGTAATTGATCTCTCAAATGTTGCAAATGTATTTGTTGCAAGTGCCTGCTTACCAGCACCCATGTAATTCTCGCACAGTTGCAGGATTTTAATTGTATTCGTCCCTGCGGAAACTGGGTAATCACCTCCTAAATTTGCTTGCCTCTCTTTGTTTATTCTCACATGGTCATTTCTTGTTCCAAGCTTCACCTTCATATACCACTCAGGGATTCACAAACTAATCATTTATTTGATGGAAGTCCACACATTGGTGAGCAAATACTAGCAGTTTGCTTGGTTTCGAATGTTGAGGAGTCTAGAGTTTTCGTACATCCCAACGACGTTCACGTCCTGACCTTGCCTTTTACACATCAGTTAGAGGCGATATGGGAAGCATGTGGCGCAGTGGTTAGAAGTGCTTCGCGCCGCACACGCGGTCGATGGTTCGATCTCCGCTCATAGTCACCAAGACATCTATCCCTCTGGGTCGGTGAAATGGTACCAGACTGCTCTCAGACTTGTTTGGGAAGATAAGCATCAGTGACTCGATACAGCGGGAGGCCACCGCAAGTCATTCTAAAAGCCAGATATGCAATTAGTCACCTCAAACGAGGTTGAAAATTGAAAGCGAAAGCATGACGCATCCCTTAGGGATTGATTAGTGCCGACAGCTTCATCCTTTTATCTTTTATTATAGGCGAAATGTACTTACAAACGGGAGACTTTCTTTACATGACCTCCGTCACATATCAAGGTGGATCTAATTCGATTTTTTTCTAACCATCACCGACCAATGCCTTTGGCTTTGCCGTGGAAATCATCGAATGTCGTTGAATGTTGATTCAACAGGTTGTTCTAAAATCTTAAACTTATCGTGTTGAGCCCTCTTAAGTTTCCATCACAAGTGGTCGCCAGCCATCCTGGACTAATGGGAGTTCATCTAAGATATGACTGGTTCGATTTTAACGATCACCAAACGAGTGAAGGGCTTCTTTACAGTCATGTGGTGCGGTTTTCGCACCATGGTCGTGGGAGCATTGTTGAAGACTATTTTGAGTTCTTCAATGCCTCTTCTCTATAGAAAGAGTTTGTCTTTGTAAAACAAACCTTGAATGTCGAAAGTAACCTTTGAAAGCTTCTTTCAAATGCAAATTTCTCGTGAGTCAAAGCTGTGAACATTCATAAATGACATTAGAGAACTTAATCTCGCATGTCACAGCACAGTTTGATTACAGTACTACTGAGAATCGGTTCGGACTTCGATTATTTGATGTTGACGAGGATCCATGCGCCTGCTGTGTGTCGTGCCGATGATGATACAGGTGATAGTTCTTTTACTCACTGCTACTCATTCTTTACCCAAACGATCTTCACTTTGTAACAACAGTGCTGTTACTTGTACAACACTCTTACCTACTTTTTGTCGCATAACTCAACACCTCTATGGGGTCTCGTCTAACGCAACTGCACACTACTAAAGTCTGAAAATTGTTTTCAGTCTTGATGTTCTGTTCGCGTTGTCAGACATTATCTGAAAAGTAAACGTGGATGTTTCTGGTATGAAACAGAAATCCTGATCAAAAGAATTTCTTTCTAAGACTCTCTCTCTACGAAATGTGACAACAGTTGTCTAATTTATAGTTTCCGAGTGTTTAGCTTTTTTCAGTTAGGTTCGGAATGGTGAGGCTTAACAGCACTTCAAGACACTTTGATTAATCACTTTTTCCTAGTTGAAATTGTATTTAGCTGATACATTTTAGTCCCTGATTCATGTGAAATCCCAGATGGAAGTTCTGACTGGTCTATTCATGGTCTGTGGCCGAATTATAAGAATGGCAGTTATCCACAGTTCTGCGACGGTGTGCCAAAGAAATTCGACGACAAATTGATAAAACCCATCGAGCGACGCCTATTGTAGTATTTTTCAACTGACTTTTTTATTTTTCTAATACTAACATTCAGTTCACTATCAGCCATCAAGATGCCGTCTCGTTGATAAGCTGATCTGTTGTTTTTTTTTTTTTTTGTAAAACGATTATACACGGTGGCAAACGCTTCGATGCATTTTCTATTCTCTAAAGACGCGATCGATTGCTTTTGAATAGTGAATGTCAAAAATGGGTTTTTAGAAGACAAAGTCGATAGAATTGATAGGAACTGAGAAATTGTTGTTATATTACAAATACTCTTTGGCAGTTTATTATTTCTCTTCATAGTGTTTTTTCAAGAGCGCATGTTAGTTAGAGGTGCCCTGCGTCGCACACGAGATCAATGGTTCGACCTCGCGCTCATAGCCCACCAAGCCATCCATCCCTCCGGGATCGGTAAATTGGTACCAGGCAGGTCTCACACTTGTCTGGGAGGATAAGCAGCACTGACTCGGTTCAGCGGGAGGCCACCGCGAGTCATTGTAAAGGCCAGATATGCATTCAATCACCTCAAACAAAGTTAGAAATTGAAGTCGAATGCATGGCGCATCCCTAAGGGATTGATCAACGCCGAGAGCTTTATCCTTTATCCTTTTAGTGTTTTTTCACTATGCGGATCCCCTACTTCTAGCATTTAATCGTTTCTTTGTCTTCTTCTTCTTGAATGTCGTAGAATACTGATTGAGCGCGTCTCCATGCATTCTCGTATAGTCTCGATGTGACGCTCCAGATGGCGGAACGTTCGATGTTGACTGCCGGAGAGTGTTGTTGGGGTGAGGTTCGGCCCACGCCCAGCGTGACGAACATCACAACTACTCGTATACGACACCCCATATTAGGAATTTCAAACTTTTGCTATCTCACCTGTTATTGAGCAATTTACACTCGAAAGTTGGGTAAAAATTGTATATAACAGCGCGATAAATTTCCCATTGATTTGTTGTGCAGATAAATTCTCTTCAATGAGTAGTGATCTTTTCAAGGGGATAATCTATCATGACGAAGTAATAGGGATAATTCTTATTATTACTAAAGAGTCACAACTAGAAGAAGTTTTAAGTAAGATTTGAATCGTAGAAGGTTAAGTTTCTTCTTTTAAACTTTCTCATGAAAACATCAAATTTCTAAAAAAATCGTCCAAACATAACAGACCAATAAAAGGCTTAAGAGTATAATGTATTTGAATAATGCAGATCACTAGAAAAAAAAACAATGCGTTGATCGTGTCTCTTTCTAACACATATCTTCAAACTGAACATTTAAGCACTGGCATCAATACCATATCGCTATTGATAAAAATGAGGATGTGAGTTCAGGAAAGCGTGGCCAAACCTCTATCCAACCAAACCTACTCAGTCACTGTGGAAACATGAATGGGAGAAGCATGGAACGTGTTGTGAAAGCCATCGAAATTTATCTTCAGAGCTACTTTATTTCAATGTGTAAGTCTGAGCAAAAAGGGGTCATGTTAATGAAAATATAATTATACCGTCATATTGGGATGTCCCATAGGTCTTCTGCATTGTTGGTTTGATCAGTTTTTTTATTTCAAATTGAATCATTGTCAAATGGCTGTATTATGCTGAAAAATGTTCTCCTGACACTTGGAGACGGTTCGTAGCGCCATACTTGCCACTAAATAAAATGGGCTACCACAAAATGATCTCTAACGCCTCTTGCATTGAAAGACCATGATCGCACTGCACACGATCGTCGAAAGTCTCCTGATGTAGCCGCAGAAGCACGACTTTCCAATGTTGATTACCACTACAGATGAGTCCTGAATCTACTAAGAGAACACACGCCGCGCGTAGAGGCTACCTTGGGCGAAGACACGCCAGCTGAATTAAAGCTGAAGTCAATGCTCGGAAGACTACGCTTCCGGTTTTCTGTGACTGGTCGGGCATGCTATTTTGCGGAGTGCTCGACAACAAGCAGACAATTGGTGCTGACGTCTACCGAAAACAGCTATGAAGTGCTGGTGAAACGTCCGCAGGTCTCACCATGAGATCTTAAATTTTCTATAGCTAATAATTTGAACAGAAATGTACACTCTCTATCTGCTTGAGTAATTTTCCCGCAGAAATCAGTTTTCCGTTGAGATAGTGAATTACTGGGGAGAGTCTGTGAGTTGCAGATAAGAGTAAGTGAAGTATTTCACGAGTTGCAGAGTATAAGGAATTCAATATTCTAATAGCGGAAACGTTTATCGTGTACTTTTAGCACAATGGAGCTGAACAACAGATACGCAGTGGAAGCTGCGCTGAGAAGAGCGCAGATCTTACCAAGAGACGAGCCCTACGAATTGAAAGCAATTCATAAAGCGTTAATGAATGAGCTTACTAACGGGACACGAGTGCAAATCAACTGTCTTATCGACAAAAAAGCAAGTTTCTCACTCACTTTTCTCCTGTAGCAGCAGATGTTTTCCTACGTGATCGGAAATGATTCAAAACAAGTTTCGAAAAGGATGAAGTAGCAAAAAGTAGAACTTAGTCTTGTAACATGTTTGTATCTTCATCTATATCTAAAAAGAGTCGGGGCGAAAAAAAAAAAACAGTAATTTTGCGGTCACTTCACGTAGTAGATAAATGAGGGTTGTCCCTTGCATTTCGGGATTGTAAACTGCGTGGGGGTAAAAAGGGTAGAGGATAGAGCTTTCGGCGCTGATTAATCCCTGCGGGATGTGCCATCCATTCGTCTCCAATTTTTAAGTTTTTTGAGGTGATTGAATGCATATCTGGCGTTCACAATGACTCGGGTATCCTCTCGCTGCATCGAGCAAGTGCTGCTTATCCTCCCAGACAGTGTGTGACCAGTCCGATACCCATTTACCTACTCCAGAGGGATGGGTGGCTTGATGAGCCATGAGCGCGAAATTGAACCATTGACCTTGTGTGCGACACAGAGCACCTCTGATTGCTCCGCTACACGCGCTTTTGCGTAAGAGTACTGTTGTCATCGAAATTCAAGATTTGAGTTCCGGGAGGCCCATTTTGGTGTCCCAGTTAAGAGGACTATCTGACAGTTTGAGCGCTTCCGTAGTGACCTTCTCGAATTCTTCTAGTGTTACAGTTGGAGAAGCTGAAGCGATATTTTTGTAGTTTTTCTTTGGTTTTCTTAAAAACCTTTTCGAAAGCTATTATTCAAGTTTTTTCATTGATCTCAAGGCTTTTCATGTTAACAGAATTTTTTCTTCTGCATAGAACTACTAATTAGTGTTCTTCTGATAACAATTTATGAGCTACTGATTACTATCTATTGAGCAGTGAGTAACATTGCGTCAAATTTTGGGTACTGTTCTATTATGGCGGTGCCACGTGAGGCCTCCGGTAAAAGCGTATTTTTTGCTTTCGCAAGGCATTCCTGTAGTTCATCGATAGCACAACTCAAGTGAATTTCAATGGCATATTTAATTTCTTCAAAAGCTTATTTTTGGCGCCATAGCAGTCAAAATAAGATTTTGTTCCTCATACGAAGATTTCTCATTGGATTAAAGTTTTGTTATATTGAACTTTTAATCATTAGATAGAGAAACATTCCAATTACAATGGTATAATTGGCCTACGGAAAGGACTGCTTCGACTCTTGTAACGATTGAAGAATATTGGGTTTCACACTAGTGAGCACTTCTAGTAAGCTAGAGTGCGAACTGCAGAGCTTAAAAAAGTTCTTCCTAAAGAGCAAACCGATTTTCTCAATCAGAAACAGTTGCTCTATCTGATTTTTAAGATTTATTTTAAAAAACTTCTATCACGCGATGTGAAACAAAATCTCGTTTTGACTAGTACGACATTAAAACAAGCAATATGAGAAACAAGACATACCTTTGAAATCCACTTGATTTAAGCTATCAGGTGATCGTACGTTCGCCAGATATCAGCGAAGAATACGCTTTTCATAATTCCTCAAGTTGCGCCGCCATTATAAAACAGTACCGAGTGTTGTCTTCTTCACAACCACTTGCAGGGGTGCGATTAATTGGATCTCTTGTAAACTATGCAAAAAGCAATGCATCGCTGGAACGTTTAGGCCAATCTGCATTCGTAAAAAAAGCTGAAATGGACAATCTGTGTTGAAGAAGACACTCCACTACTCAAGCATCAAGCACAAGCATCATCAAAAAGATTTTGAAGTAAATATCGCTATTTTCGCCGAGTACTCACAAATACTAACCCACAGATTCCTGAAGCGTTATGTGTGGTTTAAATGTCAAAAAAACCAAGATGATGATAGAGGGGAGTATTTTGTCACGTATAAATGTTCTATACCTGAAGGTGATTGTTTGACCTGAGCAACCGCACTTGTTACTCGTGTAAACTGTCTGCGGCAGGTCTCGACCACTGATGGGAGAACTTATAGGAAAGGAAACGGTGTTTTGTTTATGCGTTTGAAATAATCTTTTCCATGTGAATAGAATTTGATTTTTGATGTTTTGCTGAAGCCACATATCATTTAGCTGAGAAATTGCATATAAATGTCATTTTCTCTAAAAGTTGAAGAGAAGGAATACACTGAAGAGTTAATTATTTTGAGAAATGATTGTTGACATTCATGTGAACTAAATAAATGAAAAATAATAGTAATAAAAATAAGATAACAACCTCGTGTTTGCTCACCAAAATAAGACTTAATCACTAGTCAATTTCAACATCAATAAGAAGTAATTCGTAGGAATCACTGGATGGAACGGTGACAGTCCCATTGAGAGACAATAATCATTAGTATAAATATTAAAAAATGGGAAGAACATAAATAATCATCATCGTGAATTTCGAAAACTGTAAGAAGAGTCTTCAACAAGAGTGAGCTGCTAAAATCATCTTCCTTTTAGATTTGTTGTATATACTCGAAAAATTATGAGGGGATTGGAGATGTTAAGTACTATAGAACAGATTTCAGACTCGGCAAACTCTGCTTGGCGATGTCCGAATGTGCATGGACAAGTCATTCCGACCCGTTGACTGTCCCGAGTCCCAGTTCCTGCATCATCCCAGTTATATCTCAAAACATTCTTCTCCACTTCCCAGCTTCAAGGTAAGTATTACTGAGTGAGAGAGCAAATCACATTGGCCATAGCCCTGAAATATCGTGTTAAATTCAGCGTGATACATAACGTGATTTTTATCTTCAACTGAGAAAATTTTTGTTTGAAGCCTAAATGACTTAGCTCAGCGAATACTGCGAATATTTTTTCTTAAAATACTTGTAGGTTAGATGTTAAGTAATTTTGTGTGATCACTTTATTTTTGAAACTTAGTCCGACACTACTTGATCCATGAATCACAGCATTTTTGCGTTGGATTTACTTTCTCGCATCCATCATCCGCAAAGCTCTCGAAATTTTGCGTCCGGATACTGCTTTTTACAAATTGTGGTATTTTTGAAGGATGTGATTGATCCCACACGAGTCGGTTACCATTCTACCGGTCCCGTAAGCAGAGGTTTGGCAAATCAGCTGTGAGGTCAAGCTAGGACATTGCTTGTAATGAACTGGCATTGCTATTACTGTTTTAACCCATGCTCTTTCCTTATGAATTCAAATATCAATAATAATGCAACTAAAATATTACTAATGAAATCTGAATGTTTTCAAGAGTTGTACGTCTAGCTGTAGTTAACACCTTTGTATATTCGGTCTGCATCATTGAGGCTTTTGAGGATGCTATCGTTGATTCAACAGTTTGCCAAACAATTTTAGGAATGTCCTTCTATGGTCATTTATCTATCGGACACTCCATCAAGTCTACACGCTGTGCCTGTAATGAAAAGTAGGGAAATTGTTTTTTGGATCAATCCTCTGATGATTATATATACAGCAAATTCTGAAAAAGGCGGCGAATTCGTGTTAGGGTGAGAGTTTTTATGCCATTTCCGTAGAATAATTAAGCAACTTCTGGATTATGATCACTCGAAATGATCTCGAATCTTTCGTAAGAGTAATTAAAAGTGGGTAATTGAACGGAGCAGCCGATTGAGAGTATCAAAATGAGTACAAGTATGCTTTATCTAGTTTTCAAGTTATAGTAAAATCAATCCAATTCCTCCAGGATCTTAATAGATTTTAGTATCTTTCAGTTTATATCGGTTGCTTGGACCTAAAGCTACTCACTCTTATTAAAATTTTCATAGTTCTATATTTTAGATCCTTTCTCGCATATGTGGTGATGTTGCTGTTAGTCTTCAGAAAAAATGTCGGAGTTTTATGTGGTTTATGAAATCATGAGCAGAATAGAGCAAGAACAGCCTTGGGAGATTCTTCAATGATTCACTTATGTTTACCTCTATGTATGTCCGGCTGTAATCTATTTTCCCTGTAGATTTGCGGTTTTGAAATAGTTATTCTGACTTTTCTCTCCCACTTGCGCTTTGTTGTTTCATGATGTTGTGAACTCCTTATTTATACAACCTTGGTCAATTAGAATATTGCGAGTAATTGATGAGCATGTGTTGTTTATTGAATATTCATAGTTGATTTGTTTATTGTCGACGCATAGAGAGCATTTCTAATCCAGTTCCATCCTATGCCCTATATCTACCTCGGCACTTGCTCCACTCCACTCCAGCGGCACCATTCTCGTTTAAGCGGCTAAGGGAGAGGCTAAGCGAAATTCTAGATGATGTGATGCGACCGCGCGCATTCTCTGAAAGAATAGTCGTGGTAAGAGTGTTCTTGACATAGATCAAGCCCCTATCTAGCTTCCTCATGGTTATATTTCACATCGTACTATACCGTTTGAGTTGAAAGGTTTTTCTTCTCTCTTCTCGAGAAATTCCTCATCTGTGTGAGGTTCGTGAAGTTAGCCCCCATCAATGAAAGGAAAAGCCATAGATAACGGTGAGTGTGACTCCTCATGCATGTCCACTCATTAATGGTCTTTCTATGCTGTTAAAATTCATCTGTTGAATTTGTAAATGGGAGCTGCTAAAGTATTTGGGTGATTAGCTTGCGTGCTAATGAACATTTTAAAGTCCTGAAAAAGTCGAAACCACCAAAGCGCTGGTCAGGGTGAAAATATACTGGATCACTTATTTCGTGTGTGCTTATCAACCACGAATAACCTGATCAATCGCTGTTTGCGTTTGACAGAAAATCAGTCTAGAGATTCACAACACAATTTACAATTGCTATATATGTCAGACCATTTCGCTTTCTCTTATGGATTACTTGTGCCGAACTGGTCCGATGATGAAGTTTGTGCGGTGCGATTTCTCATCCTTCACACGAGAACGAGCATATAGCTGTATTTTCTTTTTGTGTTGAACATGTTTTGTGAAAAAAATTGGAATATCTACTTGTCAAGCAATAGTGATTAGATCTCGCCGCCGAAGTTACCATAGGATTATGTAGCAAGTCAAGCACAAGGGCAGGAGAAGTATGCAATTTCCTGTCTTTATAGTTCTGAATAGTAGTGTGTTCATCTTAAATCAGATGAACAGACAGCTTTTTAAAATACTCCAGAACGTTGAACAGACACCGAACGTTTTCAGTATCTTATATTACCTTGATATATTCATTGGATGCCTCAAGATCTTGCTTTGAGTTCCACGCTTCATTTTGCTGTAACTAAGTAGGCGAGCGATTCTTATGATTATTCAAAATTCAATCTTAATAATTCAATCTGGACTTCTAGAGATTTTATGTTGCTTATTCTGCAGTGCAGGTGGCATGCAGCGAACAAAAAAGTTGATTTCTCATAATATTGGAATCTTCAAGACAAAAATACTTTTTACACTTTTCTCTATCGAATATTGTAATTAAAGAAATCAAGTAACTGAATAGGCGCTATCTGGTCTAATAATAAATTATTAGATGCTTAAAGCATGTTGGGTGAGTTACAAGTCTTTTTAAATATCTATCTAATACCAAATTTATCCAACACATACTATCCGAATCAGCGTCAAATTGAAATTGATATTGATTTACTGTATTCATACCTCCTCATTCGACTTCCTTCATAGATCTCGCTTGAAGCAATACAAATCTGGTATTATGATAACATGATTTAAGCCTTTTATGAGGTCTGATACGGCACTTATACAATACCAGACGGGCCTGTTTCGCCTTTCCAGGCTCATCTGTAGTACGGTGCCTTTCGGTTCAGCCGATATCCTGTAGGAAGATATACCTCTTAAGGTCTAGTCCATAAAAGTAATCGGATGAAGAAGTAAGATTCATTTCACCACCCACGAGCTCGACCGTTGGCCACTGCAATGTCGGTGGATTTTATCACCTGACTTGCGGTGACTTGTTATTCGGCGTCGATTTCTTCATATGTAGAGGTAGGTCCCCCTGCAAGGGATCGGCTGAACCGAAGGACACCGTACTACTGAAGAGCCTTGAAAGGCGAAATAGGCCTGTCTAGCACTGTATAAGTGCCATGCATGATCTCATAGAAGGCTCGGAACATGTTATCATATTATCAGATTATTAGTATGATCAATAATTGCGCTTGATGATGAAATGGTTTCTTGAGAGCGCTGTTGCAATGCTATAGCTCCCAAAATGGGAAAAGTGCTCAAAAGGGGCTTAAGGGTTCTAAAAACAGTTTCAAAAGATCATAGCCACAGTCACTACGCGCATTACCTATGCGTTCCATGCATTATAGATTGACAACAGTAAAATCTTCAATCTGGCATCTGCATTGATAAGCTCTACAGCTAATGAGTTCTTTGAGAAATCTTGCCACCAGTACTCCAGTTTTAGACGTAATATCTATAACGCAGTAGACAGTAAAGCTGGATAGCCTTCATTTTCGCTAGCTCGGATAGGAATGCCTGATTTAGATCAAACTGCACAGTTTCAGTAAACAGTAAACGCTTCCAAAATAGCATTGCACACTTGAGGGCTACCATCAGTAAATCCATTACCAGTTCAAAACAAGGACTAACCTCTTTTCAAGCGATCAGTTTTGCAAATTTGTAATGTGAAATATTTTTTAGTTGCTTCTGCTATGTACCATTTCAAAGGCTGTTTTTTGCCAACCTCTTTACGACTAAGTATTGGCGTAGTTGATTTTTCTAACACTTAATTCACGTTGTAACTTTGGGTTGTACTCGAAGGACAACCACAAAAGCAATGCGCCCAGTATAACTTGTGTCGATTAGAAAAGTGTCATAAGATCTGCTAGGACAATAAGACGTCATCAGTGTTGCGGTTGGACTAAAAAAGCTCACAAAATATTTTTCAAAGAAATTATGTGCCGGAAATTCTTATCGTTGAGAGTTCAATGATTTTTAGTGGAGTCAACCGACAATATATTCTTGAACCATAGCAATTTGATCGTAGCATCAAGAGGCATTCTGACGAAATCACGTTAAAATGCGTGACCATAAAATCTTGATTATTGACGAAACGATCGCAGCACACAAACTACTCTCATGAGATCAGGATGAAACTCATGACCTTAGTTTCGTGATTGTTGGTGCACTACCAGCAGGAAACACTCTCACGCAATCACGAAGAAATGCGTGACTATGGCCTCTTGAATCTCGCAAAATGATTACAGCGCGGAGAATTGCTTCTGCGAACTCTCAATGAAATGCGTTAGAAGTTGTGACACATAGCGTAGATATCTGAAAATTAGTCAGCAGACGAGTCACGCAGTAATCCTGTAGAAGACTTAGCATGTCTGTTGACCCTCTTGTCACCAATCATTTGACAACTTTTTCATGTACTTGAAGAGCTAGTTTGAGAGAAATTGCGCAGCAGCAATGTCGTCTTTGCTAAATGCCTTTTATGGTGCAGTGTCTACAGAACTTAGTAGTCTGTGGTATGTGAATAAAAATAAGTCGAAAGACAAAGATCGTTTCTGGTGTAGTGGTAAGAGATATGTCATGCGATACGCATTGAGAAATTGACTTGATATTACGTTTTGAGAAAACAAGATCTTCATCGCTTTACCATTAAAAATTGGTAGCTATCTTGCCTGAAAGTGTCGGAACACTGATTTGGTAAGTGAGTAAATCGCCGAAAGATGTTGATTGAACGATGCATCCTCAGCAACTGCTCTCTACCTTTTATCGTTGTTAGCAAAATATACATCTATACATATACAACAGATGTGGGTGTTATTTAATGAACAAAGTCATACTTGACTTTGATCGAATTTGCCGCTCAAAATCGGCCATTTCTTGTATTATATTAACGAATTGTCTCGTAGTGAAAACATTGTGTTTACGTTGGTCTTTTTTAACTGAAGCATATAAGTTCCTTGATATTTGGCACTAATACGCTAAACCCTAAACTGTAAATAGTGGTTAAAAAAGGCATCAAACTTAATGTGCCATACGCCTGTTCATGGAATCCATAATCACAAAGCGTTTACTCCGTGGAATAATTGACATGCTGCACATTATTGGAGGTTCTCATCGCTTCAGTGGAATACGCTTCCGGCAATCAGGCATTAGAGCGCTTACAACACCATTGATGTGTGACAGGTCTTTGACGCTCAGTGTTAGTGACCATTGACATTGTTTAGCTGTAAATTTGTTATTTTTATTTGAATGTTATAGACCAATGAGAGCTGTTTTTGCTTGTGTGTAGACGAGCTGGTACTGACAAGAGGTACAGCAATGGGCGCGAATTCAGCCTTGAAATCTAAGAAAAATTTGAGTTTCTCGTGGTTTCATAAAAGTTTGCCTGTCCTCAGTCATAGGCCAATAAAGTGCCAACGTCTGTACGACGCAATGTCAGTATGAAAGAAGATCAGACGTACTGTATAGCAGTACACTGCCGACTGAAGACATTTCATTCGAGTGATGTCTCCCTCCAGTAAATTCAATCCGCAACGACGTTGTAGCATTGCATTAAGAGAACAACCTGCTGTAGATCGCCTGATCGCCTAGGGTGATTACGGCTCGGTAGAAGACGAAGACGTCAAAATGATAGAGAAACAATACTAAATGACAACACGTTTTAGCTAGTAATTCAAAAAAGATGTTGGTAAACTTGCCATTGGCAACGTTGGTGTATCTTCATCACTACAAGCGTTGTTAGACAGTCTGGAAGAACTACTCAAGGAAATGTGCTGTAGACATACTTTATCATTTTCTTCGAATCGTCACGATGAACATAACTTCTTCTAGTGGATCGCGATCGCAATGTAGCGGATTTTCCAAGATTGGCTCAAAATAATGGCAGAATAGCATAAAACCTCGATTACATTATGAAGCGTCCGAACGAAATATTCAACTCATCGCATCAGCTCCGTAGGCCATTTCGTCCTCGTCGCTCCTCATAGCAGATTGGTTGATAAAGGATTGTAGAAAAAGGTCACTTTGCAACTATGGGGGTCATTGCGGCTCACCAGCGCTCACGATCCTCTTCAGTATTAGAAAAAAAACTTTCAAAAAAAAAACAAAAAGAAAGGTTTTTTTTTGTAAATTCTTATAAAGACCAGATTCTAGCTAGTCAATCAAGGGCAAAAACGACGATGTCTTATTTCACAACATTGCTTCCAAAAAGTAGGTGATGAGGGCATCATTAGGATAGGCTGAGATTCAGTAATAGATTAGGGTTTTTCGAAATCTGTTCCATTTTGGATTAGAATTTACATCAACTGCG